>JSYW01002426.1:0-12431 GCA_000787475.1 Lentinus polychrous
AATCGGGAGACGACCGACCATCCTCAATTGCTGTGACATTGTCCCGCAGTAATTGCATCACCTTCTTCGCTTTTGACGTGAACTGGGGCCAATGTCCTACATGTCACAGACCATTCAGATCCTGTAAACGAGATCGGAAATGGACTTACCTCCAGGGTTCATGTACTGCACGAAGTTGATGTAGAAATCCAAGAACTGGTTCGCAAATGTATCCTCTACATGGTCGGGAACGGGACCGAAAAGCAACGCTAGTTCCGATGCATGAGAGACTGCAAGAGGGCGTTCAGTTTGGTAAAGTTGTCATCAGCGATATAGAGCAGCCATACCACCGTTAGATGGATCATGGCCGGGGATGAATTCCTTGAAATAGTAGGCGTATAGCTTCTGTCCTACTTCCGCAGCCCTGTTGAAAAGTAGCCTCCTGGGAGCTAGGAACATATTATCTGTATACCAAGCTTCAGCCCTGTCGTACAATGAGTCCCCAGTGTTGAAAGGGGCCCCATTCGCAGGGTCGTTGGCCGGATACAATGCATGGATCTTATCGAGAACGTGGGAAGTCAGCGGTGCGGGGTCGATCAGCAGATCGCGTATATATTTATCGAACGCCTCGTCTTCGAGTTTTGGTGGAGTGCTCAGGTTCTTGACCGCTTGCGCAAATTGAGTGCCTTCATTAACCTTTTCACGAGTGTTAGCTATGACCGAAAAGTGTGAAATAAGACCCATTACATTTGTCCCCGCTAGAATAGGAACACGAAGAAAGTCACCACTGGCGATTCGCAGAGAAGGCCTCGATGTTACAAAACTTCCGGGTGGGCCGATGGAAGGTTGCCATAACTGGTTGTTGAGTACATTCTCAGTCATTGCGACCGAGATGTTCCACAAGGTCTGCAGGGGCATATCAGTAGCAAATAGAACTTGGTGATACACGGAGAGTACCTCGAAGGACAGGTGCCGTAAGCACTCTAGTGAAGCAGAACCAGTAGGACATCCGGTAGCCTGTAGAAGCCTGGTGTAAGGCATGCCAGGATCATCATACCGACTGGCAGGCGGGCAATTCTTACTGTGTAATAGATGTTGAGCATACTGTAATCATAATGCGGGATAGCAGACCTACAATGGTCCGGTAGCAGAATCAAAGATAGCTGCACGAAAGAGATTCCTAGAAGAAGGGAAGAGGATGTGGGTTTCCGCACTACCCGCGCCTGCAGACTGGTGAAAGTACAGCTTTAGTTCGAGCCCTTGTAGTTGGAGTAACAGCTGACCTGGCCCCAGATTGTGACCTGCCACAGGGCACATAGCATGAGTCATCAGGTAAATAGAAGCATATCTACGTCAGTGACGCGCCTTGGCTGGGTCACCTCCGAACGCAAGTATATTGTCTTGCAGGAATTCTAACGCTAATCTCTGATCGTGAAACCCGACGTTGAGATCCTGCGGCGCAAGATGGGAGGTCGAGAGCTATCCCTGGCTGAGGAGTCGTCTGCTGTCTACGAGGGAATACTCACAAATCCAAACGTGTTTACACGGTATGCACTATACGCACAACATCATCAGTGCTATGACAATGTACACTGAGAGTAACTTACACTGAGATGAAAATGAGAGGCTTCCCAATAGTAACGCTCCGATTGATAATACCTGTGACGCATGCTTGAGCACTCAACGAAGGTATATCAGCTTGAGCTCACGAGTAGGGTCAAAACTCGGATCGGATGTCGCGCTGTACGGGACAACTCAGCAAAGACTTGTGGAACATCCTCATGCGGACAGATCAATCACCCATGCATGAATGCTCCCCCCTAAACAATTCGTTAGTTGGCGCATCGTGACTCAAGCTCGAAGCAGGCACTCGCATAAAACCATACTAGGATACCCATTCAATTTCGCGCGAGAGCCTAGTCGAAGTGGTCTACCCCTACGTTCAAGTAAAGGCAATCTTCGCTAATTGGCGCGCCAATACTGTTTGACGGTATTTGAGGACATGCATCACCGAAGCTAGATGCATTCGTGACTCCAATCCGGGGGTTCGCTATGGCTATCGGTGCTCTGAAGCGCAGCTTCCCGATTGGTGGCTCTGCGAAAGGTATACCTAGCCATTTTTCCGTGCCAGCCAGTGTTGTCGATCCCAGATAGATACCTGACGTTAGTTCAACTTGGAGAGAGTTTGAGGCAGCAATCGCACACAAGCGCAAGAGGGATACTAGAAGGAGCAGAACGGTATGCATAGGGAAGCACACGGGGGGACGTCTTTCGTGCCGCTTGTGGTGGTTGGAAATCCTGTCAATGGCCTAAATACTTATACCAAGCCACAAAGCGCGTAGTTGCATCCTCGGTTCCCGATATGATACCTATAAATCAGTACCTCATGGATCCTGGCGTGAGACTCTGAGAGGGTTCTGATAAGGGAGAAACCAAGAGTCGGTCGCCCGAGAGAAAATGCATTGAGTTTCGGGCCTCCTCAGGAGCATGACGGTAGTTGCCGATGACCAGTAGCCGCAGTATGTCCAACAAGAAGGAACCACTGCTGAAGTAGGAACATTCTCCGAGTCAACTTCCACTTTGAGGTGCATTTCCGTGTGCGCGCAGGATATACTATGCTCTGTGTGGTTGCGAATGGATTGGATGTCATTGGATGGGAGGAAAGAAAAAAGACCGTATAGGATAAGCGAGATACTTCCGCTCGATACACGGTCACATGGTCACATGAGGCATTGAAAGACGCGTTCCGATTAAGTAACCTGACGCGATTGACCACGGCGGCGTCAGACTCTAACAGCAACCACGATCACATCCGGCGCATACTGAAAGTTCAACGGGCAACAACACCGATTGACTGTATTACAGCGCAACGTAAAGGAATTATATGCTATATTGTGCGTTGCTCGGACTGTATGTCATGTTTAAATCGCTCATCTCAACCTTTGGGTATAGGTTAGAATGTCGATATGTCGGATGCTGATGACAAGGAAGTTGCGCTGCGCGCTCATATACGGGACCTGTTGCTCGAATACTCACTAACTCACCTGACCAAAAATTATGTCGCTTACACGGAAGAAGCAACAGCAAAGGTTCTGCGTTAGTGTTTGGTAGACTATGACACTACTCACGTGTTTCCAGATACTGACAGACAGCCTGAGGCTTGCGCCAATGACGGATCCAACGGACCCTGTTCTACCACCTACTATATATGAGTCGCTGTGCAACATTCTACCACTGGCATCATTAAAGCCATACGACGAAAATTTCACCACTGACACAGATGCTCTCTCTCTGATCAAGAGTCTATTCACTGCTCCCTCAAAAGCGCAGCTGATGTGCCATTGGTTGCAAGACTCCGATGGTCTGTCACTTCAAAAGCCTACGACTCTTGTATACTCATTCTACGCAGAACACTATGAACTCTACAAGATGCATCAGCCTATACGCCCCGTCCTTACATTACAAGCTCTTCGCGAGACTCCAAAACTGGGCAAGCATGCCTCTATTATGAACGAGGGACCTCGCGATCTGGTCGCTCAGCACAACCTGTGCGAGGCTCCGGAAGAGGAGATGCTCGATAGGCCCTGCGTCGATCTTGATCAAGCATTGTGAGTGCATATATGCGGCCCTGCTCATATCCTTTACATATATTCTAACATTTCGCCCAGAAACAATCGTTTGAACATGGATGCGGACACGAAAAAATCGGTGGACTCCCTTTTGAAGACCGTATTGGCCCCCAAGTCTGATGATACGGAGAACAAATACGTGCAGAGCTTTCTCCGCTCCGATTCTCCCCCATTTGAACTACCCAAGGCCATGCCACGGCCCGTATTTCCTCTAAGAAGGAACCTGTCCCCTCAGAATATCCCACGGCGGAGTCTCGTTGGACAAAGTACAATGTCTAGTATCCACGCAATTATTGGTAACGAACAAGTGTCATTCGACGATGATGACATCGACCTCGATAGGCCTGAGTGTCATATGGTCGTTGTGGATGGATGGCGTGCGTCTGAGACTCCCATACTGCTCATTGTGCCTCGAGCGTGACATTGCTTCCAGATGCATACGAAACACCATCTTCACCTACTCCCTCGTTGGAGTCTAGCCATAGCCAGGACTACGATCAGCTGTTCCTTGAATCGTCCCCTTTTAAAGAAGAAATGACTTACTTCAAAACACTCCTCAATGCGAAGATGGGTGAGCAACACATATTCGCAATTCGAGAATCTCACTCATCCCTGATACAGGTGAACATCTAATGCCTCGAGCAGAACAAATCGGAGGTGCTGTCAAGAATACGGAGCGTCTCGGCGAAAACAAGAGGTATGCCTGGCACATGTCAACATTTAGGATGACCAATTCACAGACTCGGTGTCGGTAGTCTGGGGTCGTTCCTGACGCCTATCGTGAATCCTCCCACTGACGATGCCAGAATCGTAACAACGCCGAGGTCCCAACCCTCTTCTCCTCACATCAATATCACCGCCTCTGCGTTGGCTTTGCCATCATCCATCCCGGGTGATGATATCGCTCTCCCCCCACAGCTGGACTGCCTGAGCAGTGACGATCTAGACAGTGTGCTTCACACCATAGGGATGGGGAGCGCGCCGCGAGATCCTCTCGCTTTCTTGATCAGCGAAAAGCTGGACGAGAAGGAGACAAACCTCATGGATGGTTAGTGAAGGTGACTTCTTTTCTGTCATTCGAATTCTGAAGCGGCTATTCAAGTTCCGGAGCTGCCACCACCGAATGAGCACCCTCCCAACGATCTATGGCTTCCGACAAGATTTTCTTCCCTCATCGCGCAAAGTCATAAGTCAGGACAGGACGTACGGCCAGCAAATGATGACGACTCACTGCCCAAAGCGTTAGCCGGCTGTCTGAAGAAAGCGAAAGGCCTCCAATCATTGAATCTCGAGCTTAGTTGGCGGTCTGTATGCATACCGCAATCCTCAGATAGTTATCTGATTGCTGAAACAGACCCTTCAACTACGGGACTTCTATTCCAACTCATGAACAAGTGACGAAGGTGGAAGCTGACATCAAAGACGATATCTACCCTCTCATCGAACTGAGCAAAGAGAACATAGACGCACAACTGGCATACCTATTCGACAATGCAAAGGTCTCTGATGACGCCGCACATGCTAATGGCGCACCGGCATTCTCTGCCTCGATGAGTTACTGGCTGAATGCTGCCACACCTCTGGACAAGTTTGTTGCTCCCGGAGCTGATGTCGCTCCTTCCCCTCTCATTCTCACGGCGGAAGAGATGCGTAGGCTTTATGGCCGGCCTGCCCCAGAACCATGCGGGGATCAAGATGAAGATGACTCGGATGTCGTCCTGTCTGCTCAATATCCCGCACCTCCGGCCCCCAAACGACCCAGGTTCGACTCTCAATCCCTTGATAACGTTGCTGAGGAACCGCAAGTACATCCCTTCCCATTGGCACACGCTCAGGGCGACTACGAACCGAACTATACCACGACTTTCGGTGGACTTTCTGATGATGCTGAAGGCTTCGATGGACCTCGAGAGGACGGAGAGGCTTTCCCTGATTTGGACCCATTCTACACGCAGGACGGTTTCCCATCTCCTAAGATTACTCCTGGTGTGCAACCACAGCCGATCCGCCCTTGTCTTTCCGTCAACGAGGTAACTGATGGCGACGGCGAAGATATTTTCATGCCGCTTTCTGGCAACTCCACGCAGCCGATATCTGGGAACCCTGTCTCTGCAGTGCGAGCTGAAGAGTTGAACGGCGATGTTCGGTCTCCGACGCTGTCTCAGGACTATACCAACAACCACAGCCGGGCTATTGATGCCCCTAAAACAGCTGAAGCTAAGCTTCCAAGCGATTGGAAGATGGTCGTAGAGAAGACCTCCATGCCCAAGGCACCCACAGGTCCTGACTTCGGTTCAGCCAGACAATCACTGGAAACCTTCTTGGAATTACGTGCGAAGGCTGGTGGAACACGACGCACTGATGCTGACCATGAACCGCCTTCCGAAGCATCCGAATCGGAGCTTACGCTGCAGCAAGTATACGCGGATTCAATGGTTCTCGAAGTACCGCCAGAGCTCATGGACAGAAACACACTGACCCTTCCCGAATCGTTCCCTGATTTCCTGCGTCCACATCGGTATATGGCCTGCATGGATGTCATGGTGAAACGTGGACTACTTCGTTGTTTTGCCTCTCCCCACTGCTCGATTCAACTTGTCGAACGCGAATACCTTGGAGGTGCACATCTCATACTTGACCCCGATACGGCTGTGCTTCTCTGGCCTTTGCTTGCGCTTCCTTCTCAGGGCGACGAGTTGCTAGAAATCACTGGCAATTTATCTTGGAGTTTCTCGCATATACTGGTCATCTTTGAAGGCTTCCCCTTGTCCTGCTACAACAAACAAGGAAACGAAACGCAACAAGCGGAGTTGAACCCGTTCTCCCCTCCGGTTGTGAAAGCCGTCAAGAAGCTGAGACGTGACCTGAACTTGGCAGAAGAGTACAAGAACAAGCAGAAAGGAGTGACGATCGATTATGCCTTTCCACTGACTGTCGAAGAGGCTGCAAAGTACGTTAGGGTGTATGGTACTCTCGCTGAAACCAGAGATACGACCAGCGGTGCTATTTGGGGTGATCGAAGCTGGCTTGATATGGATGAACAAGTTGTGCGTACGGTCCCCTAACTTCTGCTGTTGATTTACCTCTCAATACCGTGCCGTATAGGGTGAACCAGACATTGCAGGGACAATTGGCATGAATGCTTTCGCCGCCTCCATCATATTGTCCCAAACCACCCTGGACGGGTTTCTAGACCGGACGGCTGAGGAGAGAATGGCAGAATTCGGGCAGTTCGTTGGTATTCCCCGGATGGTAAGTCTTTGCAAGTTCTTGTGCTCGCTTGTTCCAAGTGACAGTGTGGGCATAGGAACGTTTCAACAACCTGATCGAACGCCGCGTGCAGATGATGCAGCTCCCTGACTCATCTCCTATCCCTACGAGCACGAGTGTGCCTACGCCGAATGGAGGATCGGATTATCTGGAGTTAGCGGAGTACTATAGTCAGCCAGCAGAAGACAATTTGAATCACGTTGGCGGTGGCGAATGTCTTGTGAATTCTTGACCGTGCAGCTCTGCTTCATTTGTAAACATCAGTTTGATAGTCGTGAAATCATTTGACAGCAAAACTCAAATCGATAGGCGGGTAGAAAATAACACATACAAAGGCGGAGCTTCGATCGAGGTTGCCGGGAGGAATCCGATAGGTTATGGAACACGAATCTGCACTGCGGAAAGCTGCCAACCTCCAGCCAGCCTGAGGCGGCCGTAACCGAAAGCACCCGCGGCCGTACGTGTTTTTTGGTGCCGGCCTATCGATATGAGTTTTGCTGGAAGACATCGGGCGGAACTCTTCTGTCTGACGCGGACGACCGATAGAACTTTCGTGTCTCTCGTGACTCGTCTCTCGCTCCGCTACGGAGGGTCACGTGCGGTGACGCGACGAGGTCGCGTTCAGCGCGCGCCGCATTGACTCACCATCTCCGATATCGACGATGGAAGTAGAACCTGCACAGGACTCTCAGTCTCAGACAGAGAATGAACACATGCGTGAAGCCCCTTCCAAAGAGACAATTGACACTGAGCAGCCAAAGCAGAAGAAAAGAAAGGAGGGGAACGCACAACCTGTACGGAGGGAACCCGGCAAGTCGTTACTGCCATTCTCAAGGGTGCAGAAGATCTTGAAAGCAGACAAGGTATGAACTGGTCTCAAGTGTTTGATAAACAGCACCTGAGCGTACAGATGAACGCAGGAGCTACCCATAGTCGCGAGAGAAGCGACCTACCTCATATCCCTTGCCACTGAGGAGTTTATCAAGCAGTTCGCTGAGGAGATGCAGATGACTGCCAGCAAGGAGAACCGGGTCACAGTACAATACAAAGATGCTGGTACGTGAATACCCCCAAGGTCCCCGCCGGATTACTCATCGAACGCATTCTCCAGCATCTATTGTGCGACGAGCCGACAAATTCATGTTCCTTGATGGTGACTTTATTACTTACGGACATCTACGTGCGGAATTCGCTGACTCTACACTAGAAATTATTCCATGGCAGACTATGGAGACCCAACCGAAACGCAAACCGCGGGCAGTCAGGGAGGGAGGAGATCAGCCGAAACCCGCCACTATGCTCGATCACTTCGTCCAGAAAGCCCCCGAGAATGAAGCATCTCAAGAACTGGAAGAGGATATTGTCATGAATGAGGACGGTACTATGACAGTTGCTGGATCCTAGCGATAGAGGGTATCCGATGTGTCATGCACATGCGGTTCCACTGATTGGACACTTCGTAGTGGGTCACAAATTGGTGGTATGCTCATACTTCACAATCGGCGCGTCGAGGTGGTTGTGTCGTACACAACGAGAGGACCAGAATACCGAGATCTGTCCATGGCCAGGCACCGGCTGATGAAGCATCAAACGTAGTACTAGTAATACTGTAGGTCTGGTGAATGTACCTGCCAGGCAACATGTTCGATACCAGATGTGATAAGTCCATCCGAGCGAAACAAAGTGAATATATAGTAACAACAGGAACACAACAACGGTACAACAAACCTCTCTACACAGGAGGTTTGTTATCTTTTTGCGCTATTTCACATACTTCAATACACCTGCTAATAACTCGATGGGAATAACAAGACGTACCCATGGTTATTCTGTCACCCAAAGACAATGCAATACCCTGAGTCTTGCTACGAATGCGAACGTGTCCGGTGATAGTGCCCGCTTCGGTCCTCTCCACACTCAAGTTTGCAAGGGCATCCTCGCCTATGAAACGGATATTGAGGTTAGCCGCTTGGCAAGAAAAAAGCATAGATAGGACTACGTACCGAACAAACTGCGAGCATACATATTCGCAGACAAGAAGTCGCACTCTCCGGAGATCGCGCCTTCGGGTGTGAGGCACGACATGTTGGTCGCCTTCATGACGTGCTTGAGGTACTCTCTTGGGTCACTGGAAGATATATCGTCAATAAGTCGCATTTGCGAAGTTGAGAATTCCGAAGGTTCACGTACGACATCGACGTAGAAACGTTTACTCTGTTCTCCCATTCGAACTCGGTCCACATGCTTCGGAATTGGGCTTCCGTGCAGTACGCGGGCTTGATGTAATCCATGATGTCGATGTGAATGTCGTTGAGAATGACACATTGCTCAGACATGTTGGGACCTTCCCAGAGGATGCTACCGAAAATCACACCGGTTTCCGTCGAGGAGACCTGACATACATATGTTGGTCAGTCGCTACACCCAAGACATTAGTGACGAAATGACGGACCTTGATGGTCGCCTTGATGCTCTGGAAGCTGTGTGGTGCAATGGTGTATACTGCTGGTCTCTCCACGAGTTTCAGATCACCGAGAGTCGCGAAGTCTAGGACGAGATTCTGCAGTGTTTGTGCGGTTTGGTTGACCAGCAACACATCTAGAACCATGATGATATCAGTTGTCTGCACGAGATACTGTGTATACCAAACGAACCTAGCAGTATATCGAAACCGTGTATCTTGACATACGCTTCCGCGTAGATAGGATCGGAGAAGCCTAACACCTCATCAATACCAGATCAATACGAGTTGACGTGAGCAACTCACCGGTAAGCTGCGCGATGCGACTGAGGTTCGAGATGAAGTCTTCATGCACCTCGCCAGCACCAGTAGCACGAGTGACATCCTCGACATCATCTACAAGGTCTTCTGCAGCCTTCTTGGAGAACTGCCTGAAGGTCAATAGATCATCAACCTGCACAATCTTCTCCTTTGCGGCTTCAAGCTCTTTCTTCTCGGCTGCTTTTTTCTCCTGAGCATTGATCATCTTAGAGTACGCCGCCTTGGTGTCTTTGAGGAAGATTTCGTGCACGACATGCTTCTCCTCGAGCTCACTCAGAGTCCGGATGCAGTTCATGATCCGTTCGCTTGAGTCTTCGTCGATGGGTACTGTGACGAACTTGGATTGGCCGACTCGAATCACGGAAGCCATAATGAGCATTGCCTGGGATGACGAATCAGCTTGATAATCTGAAGAACTAACTATGTCCATACCTCGGCCTTCAGCGCATTATTCTTCTTCCTATCATCGGACAGTTCCGAGTGTCTCAGGACGAGCTTGGTGAGAGCAGACGACAAGACAGAACCGGTGAAGAAGTCGCCGCCAAGGATCAGCGCTGCATTCAGGACCTGTCAGTCACGCATACTCTGGATAGATGCTATTACACTCACTTCGCAGTGGAGGCTTGGCGGCAGCCTTGACAGCCTCAAGCCGTGCAGCAGAAGCACTCGTGAAAGCAGTCTCGGTGGCATATGTTCCATCGGCCAACACCCTGGGTTTATGTGACTCGGTCTTAACCTCGTCTTTCTTCTCCTTATCCTCGCCATCTTCCGCACCAGACTCATCCAAGAGCCTCTGTTCTGACGCGAGGATAGGGATCTCGCCGAGCACTTTGCGCAATTGCTGGAATGTATCCTGAATTTCCTGCACCGACTCCGCATATTCACCCAGAATCCAGAGCACTCCACGATACACTTTGCCGGATTTGATCTCCCCGAGGGTCTGGATCAGCTTTTCGCAGATAGTAGACCGCAAGTTGGGGAACTTCTCGACGACCTCACTACGGGTAAAAATGAGTATATGCGCATATATGACGACAATTTACATGCGTACCGAACGAATGATACAACATCCAGAGCAGATGGGTTGTTGGAATCGCCGAGGAAGTCCATGAGCGCATGGACCACAGTTGCGGCGACCTCGGAGAACTTGACGGCGCATACGTGAATCGACTGAATCAGCAGTTGCCTGTACTCAGCAGCCTGGAAGTATAAAGATTAGATGATACACGTCTGAGATACAAGCGTCTTGATGTTACCTTGTCGAAGTCCTCATTTTGAGTTCTCTGTAGTTGCTTCTTGAGGAAAAGCACGACATCTTCTACGTTCCTGCTTGATGTCAAGCTCAAAACAATGCTGAGAGCCTTCCTCCGAACTTCCAGATCCGCGCTATATTAAGAGTATGAGCATCGAATCTTTTCCGAAGGGGTTCTGGCGTGACTAACCTGGAAATAAGTTGCAAGATATCCATGATCATAGGGTCCAGGACATGACCGTGTCTTGCACGAAGAGCATCCAGGCGATCCAATACAATGATTTTGGCATTGTTGTCAGATTCCTTCGATACCAGACTGATGTAACATTGTGCAGCCGCTGAAACACCCCGAAATCAGAGTACAGATTAACTGATAGTGGGTATGACATGACAGACCTTTGACAGCGGCAGGATTCTGCGTCAGGGATGTTAATGTGGTCGCGGCCTCATATTTGACCGCATGTGACGACGCGTTGAGAAGCTCAGAGATGAGGAGAATATAGCGGGCCTATTCGGGATCATCATCATGAATACGCCCTGTATTAAGTCTCTTGATCAGTGGACGCGCACCTTGTGAGCAGTATCCGTCTTGCAGTCCAACCGGATGACTTCAATGATAGCCATCTGCAAAAGCTCATCCATGCTCGGAATCTGATCAAACACTTGCAAGATATACTCCACAGCTTTAGGCATAGCACAATTCGCAAGGAAGACAAATGCATTGCGTTTGCACGTCGCGTCGGATTCCGCGGCGAGGAAGGTTTGGATAAGTTCAGGTGCATCGGGGATAAGGTGTTCGAACTCGCGGTAGATGGTGTAGACCGCGAAGACGGCGTTCTTCCGGACGTACGAGTGTCGGTGTTCCAGACAGGAGCGGCACGTCGGGATCAGAGGTTCAAGGAGCTCAGCGTCCTTGGAGATCTTCTGAAGAAACCGGAGCGTGGCACCACGGATGTACTCGTTGGGGTGTTGCTGGGAGGGTGTTACACTGGCTTTCCAAGGGAGACGCGATCGAGGTACTCACAAGGTCATTTCGGATGGCGTTACTTCATATGCCAGTCAGTCTAAGTACCAGCAGATTGTCTCTAGGACTTACACGACAAGAATCATCTCCTGCTTCAACTTTCCGTTGTCGTCATACTTCGGGCATACCTCCCAGTAGAAATGCAGCAGCTTCTTCAGAGCTTTATTCCGGGAGGGCATAACATATTGGATAATGGGCATCAAGAGGCCGGGCTACATGACTCCCCAACCGTAAACACTCCCTTCCAGCCGCGATACAGAGGCGTGACTTCACCTGAGCGTTCCCATTGATCGTGGACACTATGATCTTCCGCAACGTGTCAAGTTTAACCTCGTCAGAGCCCTTCTGCAACGCCGACCTCAGCTCGGAAGTCGAGGGGGTCTCGGTATTGTCCTCAGCAATGACCGTGTAGCATGGGGCCTCGACCGATGCCATTATGGAGATATAGAACGCGAGAGAAGGGTGGTAATAGAGAGTGTAGCAGCTTGTCAGGAT
>JSYW01002434.1:0-49149 GCA_000787475.1 Lentinus polychrous
CCTTCAAGACATTGGCAGCATGGCTTCTCTGTGGGAACTGGACCTACCTGCGTCGCGTATCATCGGAAGGCATCATACGACCATACGCCATGGAATCGAACGCGTTCTGACTCCAGTACATACCGGTCAAAAGAACAAACCCGGGATCATGTCATCGCAGGGAAGTTGATGCGTACTTGCAAAAAAGTTATGTTTATGCATATGGTATCGTAGGCTCTTCATCTTATGTTCATATGCAAACAAAAACGTAAGGTAAGTAAAACCTTCCTCCAGCGGACTCGGATATGATGCATCGCATATGCGTAAGGTCGGAAATTGGTTGAGTAACGCAACACGCAGCGCACCGCAGGTAGCTATTACTATCATCCTATCAGATATTTCAAATCTGCGGTCCTCAATCTCATGTCGGGAGAGACTGAGTCTCACTGCCATGACAATGGCATGTAAACTTAGCAGCAGCAGCAGCATAGTTAACACATGCAAAGAATGATTCAGACGCAAGTTACTTACCATGGAGACTTTTATTGGGAACAAACAAGCAAACGTCATGTCATCCCGCAACTTTATGAGCGGCCTTCCTGCACAATCCTTCAACCCTTCAACTCAAGGACGGAAATGAGGATTCCCTCCGTCTGCGCCCTACCTGTGTCCACCGACGTTCCTCTGAGGCGAACCTCAGGGCCGGAGCCTGGAGAACTCGGAGGGGACGCATATACGTACAGAAAGCTCCCCTACGTACATGTGCAATATGCATTATACACTAGCTACGCCAGCCACGCCGTCCATACGAACTATTCACGAGCTTGATGGACGGGGACACGGCGAGTCTCAGAGCGTGAGCGGGCCCCGGGGAAGAACTTGGAACTTCATAACCGGGCGTACGTACGATCATAGATATATCCAAGTGGTCGAACGGCGCGCGGAAGTAAATCAGATACGAGAGATTTCCCTCCACGAACGAAATCCGATTTCGATGATTGCAGATGTACATGGATGTCGATGGAGGGATTGTATTGTATATAGCTCAAGGCCGTTGCCGGAGCTAGTAAGAGTCGATCGTGATCAGTCTCCGAGTACCGGCTGCGCCGAAGTTTTGCTTCCGATGTTGCGTTGCGTTGCATTGTGCATTGTTCCAAGTTACGTTTGGCGGATCCCTACGGGAGTAAAAACCTCGGGTTCTACGCGCGGACACCACGGGCCCGGGAAAGTCAAAGGGTATTCAGAATATGTATGTGGTTTTTATAAGGGGAGGTATATGCTAGCCTACTAGGTCTATGGGGGCACTGACAGCTACAAGAACACAACGAATGGGAATTTATCATATCGTAGTACGTCACAATTGAAGAGGCATCATCATTATCATATGAAAGGTCCGTTCACTGGCATCTGGCATGATACAACTTGGTGAGAATGGAAGGCAACCGAGGGAACCAGAGGGAGGATATGAGAAGAGAGGAAAGAGAGAGAGAGCAAGTGGAAAGCATTGCGATCGCGGACAGTCGGCAGAACAATACATACGTACATACAAAGGGAAAAAAAGAGTTCAAGAACATACTAGGTCAACGTCATGTGTCAACAACTCACAGCAACGTAACCAGGAATACAAATAGAGGATTCTCACCGGTAGTAGTACGGGGAAAGGATTACCTGACAACAACGCGCTTCGTATGCTTTCCCGCCCGTCTACGCTGGTTATGTGGCATCGGTCTTCTCCACGCCTCGTCGTCGTCGCGGTACTCGTCCCCCGCGACGCCGTTCGGAGGGGGACGAGGGTGAGGGTGTTCCTCGGTCGGCGAACGTCCAGGGATATACCGATGATGCGAAGTTGCGCTCGGGGGAGGCATGGAAGGAGGTCCTGGAGGACCGCGAGAGGCCGAGGAAGCCATGGTTGATTGAGTGGGGTACACGGGCTGCACCGTCAAGGGCACCGGCCCCGATCTCGACGGACGATTACCATCTGCAAAGTTCACTGGTGGCAAACTGCGAGTGACGGGTGGAGACTGACTCGGCGAATGAGTCGTATGCGAACGCGGGTAAGTTGGATGCGTCGGAGGCGGAGGATGGGAAGCTGCCGGAGAAGATGGCCAGCCTGCTGACGGCCGATCGTGTTGCTGCGAAGCTGATGGCAATGTGCCCAAGGAAGAGTTGTGTCGGCTTACGGGAGGTTTGCTGTGAGCTTCGTTCTCTGCGTTCTGCGGCAGGTCGACTTCTATCCTCACCCGGACGATCTCCTTCCCGGCCTGAGCAAAGAAGGCCCGCTCCTGTTGCTGGAAATAGCCACTGGTGGGCCCGGGAATGATCGTGAGCGGCGGAGCGGGAGGGAAGAGCGCCATGAGTTCATGACCGGTTGGAGGGGCAGGCCATTTGCGGGGAAGCGCGTCGCGTTGACCGCTTAGATCGACATCTACAGGATGATTGACAGCAAGTAAAGTGAACACGACAGGTCTTTTTACGTTTCATTCCTTTCGCGGCACACGTACCTCGGAGCGACGTGGGCGTCAGAGGCCGTCGAGGCCCGTTGGACTGGGGGGGCAGGAGGGTGATTTTGGATTCGCGATGGGGGGGAGAGGTGCGGTCGCTGCTGGTGGAGGTGCTCGTGCTGGGCGAGGGTGGGCCGTCCACGACAGGACGGAGATGATATGAAGACATGGTGGGACAAAGGTTCTGGCAGAGGACGGGGGTGGCAGGCCAATGCGAATATGACTTCGAGGGGACGTGAGAGCGCAGGGGTTATATACGTCTGCAGCTCACGGTTCCCGGCGGCCCAAGAAGGGGAAAGATATTGTCGCAGATGAGGGATTGTAATGTTGCCAAGGCGGTGCATATTCGAATCTGTGACAGTGCAATCTCAAGTGGAAATTCGAACGCACCAACCCCCTCGCAGCCTCCTCCCGGTCCGCTGCCAGATAACGTTTGTTACGTGACCGAGCGACAGGCGAAGGCCCGAAGCCTCTTTTTTCTTACGCGCGAACTCGCCCAATCGTCAGATCTCCGTGCGACCAGGATGTAAGTACGCGTTTATGGACCCCAAGTGAGCTTTAGACGCGTACAGGCGCTGCGGACACGAGAGGCCTCTGGCGGTGGCCATAGCAAGGCTGCAACGGGCAAAGGCTGCAACGCTGGTTCTCATCTGCCATTGACAGTTTCTGCTCGAACGGGAAGCGACAGCTCCGAATCGAATCGCAATCGTCACCATCGCTCCTACCATTTCGATTTTCCATCAGGGCCTTCCCTTCTGTGATTCTCAAATCCCACCGAGGGGAGCTTACGACAACGGCTCGGGCTCAGCCACTCTCTCGCTCGCTCAATCCGGCCTTCCGGAAGCGTACTTGTCGTGAAGATCTACGGCATCCCTACTTGTACATCCTCCCAATCACGATGGCGAACCGGTGCCACCCCCCTTGCTTCTTCTCCCCCTTCTGGCGCTGCATCCTTCAATGAACCGATCCAGTAGACTCTTTCTCCCGTCTAATATCATATTGCCATCCCGCCGCCTTGTCCGAGCTTCTGGTAATCAGCAGAAGAGGTCCCCCAACCGCGTGCACTCTCTTCGCGCCGACAGCGCAAGGATGCAGCAATATTGCCAGCCACGGCCGCGGAATGCAACCGTCAAAAGTCAAGTCAGAGTTATGCGAGAGGCCAGGCTCCACGGATCGCAGTCGTACTCGACGTTTGTCACCGACAGCAGGACACAACCCTGGCCAATGTCACCGCCGTCTCTCGGTGCATCCGCCAGTGAACCAGTGCCTGGCGACCGAATTTTGTCATGGGCGGACACATCTTTGCTTTATCAACCCAACGCGCACACTTTAGCTTCTGGCATGACATGTACAGACACATCCGAGTTCAACGCTTCGGCCCGGGACGCCGTTCCCCCTCCATATTCATTCCTATTCATCCAATGCGCCTTTCGGTCGGTGAGTTGTCGATGTCATTTTGTTTTCGCGCATCTGCACAAGAAAGAAAAAAAGATGCCGAGCGTCCTTCTTTCTTACCCGTTTGATCTCTATTCGCATCGATGCCCATTAATCGGTGACTCATCCTCAGTGACCAATGTCTATATCGAATCGCCGCAAACCCTTTTGTTTTTCTGAAGGCAAGCAACACCGATACCTATTCTGTGATGTCTGCGGCGCAATTTGGTATACCAGACACCCCACCTGCAATTGGCAATTTCAAGATCCTATCGGGGACCCAAGGAATCTCTCATTGTCTCCAACACCTCGTTGTCTGCACGGGTCATACGCTTACTCCTCTTCTTCTCGGAATGGCGATAGCTCTCCTACAAGTGGGCTGCTTGTGTGAGTCACCAGTGCCTCTTTGCGGGTTCAGAGTGGAATCAAGTTCCTTCGGGTGCTCTCCGCGTCTTGGACTGGGATGTCCTGAGGAAGACCTCCGTCTTTCCTCTTCATCTTTGCAATTCATCGTCCCCTTCTCTGCAGTGGCGATACGACGAGTTCGATGTCTGGCTTCGGTCGTACTAATGACCACTCCACATTCTTGTGGGTGATGTGCCTGCAAGAACACTTCGTGGGCCTAACGTTCCTGGCTACCCCTGGCATCCCGTAGGCGAGACAACAAGTCCACCGAAGTGGGGGTACCCGCCATCCACTACGAAGAGTTCACCTATATTTCTGTTGCAGCACGCTCGCCCCGATGTGGAGCACGGAGGAGTAAGTATAGATAGAATAGCTTATTCTGATTCAGTAATCCGGCTACATCGGTCTGCTGACGTCTCCGGCATCTCAGGAGAAAATGGACGCGTCGGATCGTGTTTCCTATAAGGCTATAATTCTCGATAACTTCTCAGGATCCACGATGCCGAACCCTGTCTGGTTGTTTTCCGAGTCCTTCTCATGTCTGTGTTTCTAACGTCGTCTATGGTCTAGTGACCTGCTCTATTCATACCACCTAGGGAGGAAAGACTCGAACTCGGAAACAGGTTGGATATAGACACTCGGTGCCGAATTCTGCAAGCTTGGCTTCAGGACCCGGGAGGACTCTCTCTGGGCGACTAGCAGGACGCTTCTCTATCTCCACGAATCCACAGTTGCAAAAAAGAAGACTCGTCACTTATCTCAAGCTCACAAGCTCACAAGCTCAAGTGCCTTCCGGTCCATCTCTCTTCTTCCTTTTCCTACCGGCTGGGTTATCACGCGCCGACGACTAAATTCAATTCAATTCATATGGGCAAGGACATTTCGATTCCCGTACAGTTCTGTCAAAATCGCGGCGCCGAGAATGCTACATCATGCATCAATGCATCAAGTTGGATTGTACGGCCGGGGGAGGAGGGATTATATATCAGCTTCTTGGGCATGACACGAAATGTAACCTTGACAGCTCCATGACGCGCCGACCGTTGACGTTCTGTGTCCGAATTCACGAATCCGAATCCGAGTCGCCGATGCATCATGATGATGCACGATGACTGGCTGACATTGAATTAGTATGTCCTGACTCCTGCCAGTCATGCATTTCGTATGGGGATGTCAATGTGGCGGCCAGGTGAGTGTGGGGCAAGAGAAGGAATGATGACCGTACCTCGAGATTCGGGGACTTAGGCTAGGCTCGGACATGTCCTTGCCTATACATGCCATTCAAGTTCGGCGTCGACGGTTACCCTTCATTCGGACATCTGCTGTCGTCGCTATGTTCTTGTCATGTTCATACTGCCCCACATTATATTGCGCGACGATATCCCATTCGGTGCGCGGATGTTGGCAAGAAGCGGGACGGGACTGTTCAGACGACATGGCAACGAACGATCGACCATCTATTGTCTGCATTTCAATATAAATATCCAATATACATCTCGGCCTGATGGAATTTCGTGCGAGGGTGAAAGGCCAAGTTGCCCCCAGGGCGACATTTGTTGGACGTGATATCGCTCAATCTGTGAATCAAAATCTGACGGTACGTGTGTACCTTCTCACCGATCTCAAGCTCTCAAGTGTGCTCCTAGTGTCTTTGACCGGCGACCAATCTGATTTATCATTTATCGTTGGACCCAAGTTAAAGTATGTATTGCAAGATCATTCTCATTTAACCGGCGTACATAACAGATCTACCCAGACAGTCAACAAGATTTGACCGCAACAACAGAATATGTCATGCCAGTACAATCAACCCAATCCCCGTCATATCTTTCTTCGGCATGCCATGCCACTAACATTTGTTGGAGCGCTGTCCACTGGCAGAATTCTCAACGGCCGTTCTTCTACCACCACCACCAATCTAATCACTTTACCATAGATGCCATAACGGTCATCGACATGACCTGCAATTAGAACGGTTTCCCACCGCCGTCGGACAAACGCATTCTTCTCCGATCCACTGCTACCAATCGCTATCGCCCCCGACTCTGAGGTATGTATACTTTATAGGCACCACCACGCCATTGTTCTTCTCGTGTCACTCATGACAATGACATTGCGTGTATAGAGATCTCAAGGAGAAGAAAACCTTGAACTTGAATGCGCGCGAGTTGGCCCTTTACTGGTACTCAGCCTCCCGGGCCTCAGGCGAGCTTTCGTTCGCTGGTACCTGACCAAAACCAAAAAAGAGCTATACTTACTCCAGGCAGGAGTCCGAGTCCTAGTCAGCAAACCGAGCCAGAAGCCCTTCAGCTTCAGGATTCACTTCACGCGCACGCGCGGATTCTCCCTCGAGCTCGGTCGCGGTTCTGAGTTTTTGACTGGGTTCAGCGGCGGCCGTAGCGACCTCCGAGTCCCAGAACAGAATACAGATCTGAGCGTGAACTTCTGGTACTCCGAAGTTTCCACCCTCAGACCTCATTAATCCTTGGCATCACCGATGCTTGACGTATCTGTTCCCCGCCACTACCTAGCCATGGGACTTCAACGTTCCAACGCTGCCAGTTCTATTGGTATTATTGATGATGACCAGCCAGCCATTGAGCCTTGAGGTCGTTATCCCCATAATCCCCGGCCTCCACAATCAAAGAGAATCCTTGCCAGTGAACCAGTGACGCGACAAGACCGAACGAAGCTCTTCTTGCAACTGCTTCCAGTGCCAGTGACGCGCCTCTAGATCTGTTCTTTTCTGGTTCTTCTCTTCTTTCTTTCGGCTATCGTTGTCCGATCGTGATGGTAGGCTATAATGCGATTATACTCTGCAGAAATACAAATATACCTCATTGTATACAGTGACGGATCCTTGGAAGTAAGAAGTTCGGTATGTAGGTGAGTAATCACGATCGGGCGTCGCTTAGGAGCGAGTGAGATCAGGGATGACTTGCAAGGTGATAGTAGTAATTCGTTCGTTTCGTCTTCTTTTTCTTCCTTCCTTGCCGCCCTTCTTTCTTCTTTCTCTTTCGTTTCTTCCTTCAGGAATGTCTTCTAACCTCCCTCCTCCTCCCGTCCTCCGGCTTCTCCTCTTCTTTAATATTCAAGGATTCAGATTCTTCGTAAGCACCGTCGTCTACCCCGGTGCTTCGGCTTCTAAAGCCACGTCTTTGCCTTGATTTTGCCACCTTCTCTGTCTGCCTTGTCCTTCTCTGTCTGTCTGTCTGTTCATTTTCAATTGTCCGGATTACCCCTGGGCGTTTTCGCCATCGTTCGGTGTTATGGTCTCCTCAGGTTGTCCATGTCAGACGGGGGGAAAAGAACAAAGTTTCGTTTCCTTTGCGTTATGCGCTGATCCAGGCTTACCAATACACGACGAGACTTACAGTTCGCCGTCAATTCGCCGTTAGCGTCCCAATGCCATGGTACGGGGAGCATGTTCAATGGAGAAAGGAACCCTCGAGAGTCTGGTCTATGAGCCCACATGCGACTCTGACCGAACTGCGAGGCACGATCAATATGAATGCACTGCGACCTGCATATACCCAGTCATCGCTGCGCTGAAGTCACGATACGGGTACTGGTACTCACCATAGCTATCACACGTGTGTGGAAGCCCCGCTCAAGGGACCTGTACGCCACACTGAAGTTTTGTAAGTTCACGAGTTGAAATCATCGTACACCCACCGTCGTCACCGTTGAAACTCCAGCTTCAGCAGCAGGGATTCATTCCGATGATGTTCGGACACAGGAAGTCACCAGCCGTCATAGAGATTGAAGTCAGTTCTGGTTGCCTACATGATGCATGGAGTGGGGCTCGTACTCGTATCATTAGAAAGACGTGAACCATGGAAAGTTTTAGACTTGCCACAAGACTACACGGGTTGAATAATGACGGCGTTCAAACTTGTTCGGACCTCGTCGTTGGAGCCGACGTGAGTATGCTTAAAGTTGGGGTGGAGGTTGAGAGCGAATGCGAGAGCCGGTAGGAGATCCCAATCAAGATGTGCTGCCGGTGTTTCTGCCATCCGTAGCGCTTGGATGCTAACAATGCGTGCTCAATGCTATAAGCTCTCCCTATTGTAACAGGTAGTGGTGCTGGTACTTAGCGGCTAGTAACTGTATCCGATATTCTTGACGGCCTTCTAACAGAACAGAAGATGATTCAGGGTTCTAGTTGTTTGGTGGAAAAGATGGCGAACCCTAGATTTAGATCTCACCTCCAGTATTCAAATCTCACAGGTTCCTACACTCGTACGGGCCCCGGGCGAGATCATGACAATTGAACGCCAATGGTATATGTAGACATTCATCAACCAAACATAGAGAAGCGCCACAATGAGCACATTGTGCCAACGTTCCCGCAGAGCTTGAGCCGTACATCGCGACCTTGGCGACGAGAGAAACTGGTTCAAAATCTCAGGATACCCACCTTGACGCGGATTCGGACGACCATGACTTACCGTTATTGCCCCACACTCCGCACTGCATGCTGGGGTCCGACATTATGCATATGCCACGCCAGTCAAAAGAGTATGCACGATCGGCGCCCCTCTTCCCTCTTGATGAAAACGAAGAGCGCGAGCTGCGCTGTCTCCAGGGCCGACAACAATTGAAACGATCGAGTTTGGACAAGCGCAGCCATATGCACATGCGCATGAATATACCACTGCCTGAGCGGGTCAGTGCGTTTCCATCAGCATTGTGCGTTCAGGGACTTGAGATTAAAAGAACCAACTTGAATCAAGGGTTCCCGTTTACCGTCGAATGACAGATACGATACGCGGTATCCCCATGATTATGATGAGGTATGTGGCACAGTCCGAGTTCGAGTGGATGAAACTCAGGCTCGGGCTCCCTCTTGATACAGATACGTATATTGATTGTACCAGTCCCGACACTGCCAGTATAACAAGTATTCGGCAGAGAACGCCGTCGTGTTGTTTGGCTCTGATTTCAACATGTTCGCCCGAGTCGAGGCTTGCAGGTGAGGTGAGATACTCAGCGTCATATAGTAGGTAGGAAGGCCCATGTATCGGTACTCACTTGCTTGCCAATGGTACGAGTACCTCCAAACGCGTACCGTACCATAACATGTGTTAGTATGCTAGGCACCGAATATGCCAATTTCAAAGAGGGTATGTACCATGGCCAATCGCGCCGCAAAGTTCGAGATCCGCCAGCATCCGACTTGAGCGTATGGGATGCGCATTAATCGGTCGCGTGCGTATATTATGATATGATCCACCATACAATTGAACGCGACGCGAACGGTCAGGAGGTCTGTTTGACTGTAAGCGAGAGGTCAGTAGTATGACGGCCGTGGTATCCGTTCTCAATTGAATAGAGAGCTAGGTATACACACGCACCACGCATATCATGCAGAAAACTCCGCCAGCCGCCAGCGCATTCAAACAGAAATCACACCAGGTCGACATAGGTGGACCGGGGGTGAAATCATCGCTGGCAGCCTGGGCACAGTGGCACGCGTGGACTCGGAGTTGGTTTGCATAGGACCACGTTACTACCGCGACTGACTTATCAATGTAGAGTCGCATTGAACGGATGCAGTAGACAAGCGTGGTTCTCTCCGAGGCTCCTCGTCCGCGCTTGTGGCAAGCTATGTTTTTAGTTCTGGTGCTGCAATGTTAGGGGATGGGATTCCATATGATAGCCTACCAAGCGTATCATGGGTTTTGCGCTAAATTCATTGGAGGACGTCTACCACGACCGGAAACGCCCTTTCCTACGGCGTTCACTAAGACCCAGGTTGCAGACCTCTAAGACAGGATGACCGACGCGCCCGGAATATCATTGTGCCATTGTGGATCCATGCATGGACCTACGACCAAGAGTTCGTAAACAGGATAAATTATTTCACAGCCCACCCGTACCTTCAAAGTGCTTGACGTAACGGAGACAGGCTGAATATGGTAGAAGCTCGCCAGACGATCCGTTCATTATGCGTTTCCGCGCAGACTTGTTTCATCCATACTCCTTTCATGTTCCACCGTCTCGTTTCCATACGTTCTTGGTATTCAATCCTACCACTGACGTCACGGGAGTTTGAGGTCGTAGCTTCTTGCCGCTGGAACCGACATGTCAAACATCCCGAGCGAATGATAATATCATCCATCGGTCATGACGAGAAACCCCCTCGACAGCTTCTCGGCCGCGTAGACACATGCATTCGTCCTTGCCGGGAGCCTTGTGCGCAAGCTAGGTGGCCAGCTGCTCTGCAACGTGTTAGTCGGTTCTGTTAGATGTAGATGGGATGACATGATAGGCGACACTGGTTGGCCGATCTTTCTCTTCTCGTGATTATGCAAACGAATGTCGTATGAATGATCGGTGCGAAGGGCCCCGGGTGCATCTCTTCCAGTTCAGAAGCTCCTCGACTCGCTGTTTCATCTCGCCTATTGACTTTCCTTGCACAGCGAGAAGACTTTCGATGCCACCTGCTGTTGCTGTGACCGTAAAACGATGTGATACAGATAGAAGAGGGGACGAAAAAATCACAGAGTATCCGGAGCGTTGGCCACGCGCCAACGACTGCGTAGTGACTCCAAGCCTGTAGAACCCATATAGTAGAACCTATCCAGAGACATTTGGTCCGTCACCGTTCTCTGGAGAAGAACGGCACAACCGGTATGGTTGTACATTGTGCGAAGAAAGACTTTATTAACGGGGCGCTGGCGTGCTCGTAACCAATGCGGATCGGACCGGACGCCATTGGCTACGTACATCGAGTGGTCAGAGGACCTTGTGAGATGGTTCAAGGCGGGTAGAGCGGGTGGGAGGTGTGGAAGAGGCATGAGGACCAGTTACAGAAGATGTGGAAAAATGGCTACTCCTGCGAGGGATCGCAGTCGATACGTAACGCGGGAGCAAGTGATCGTGTACTGAACGCTCAGAGACGTCCCAAACCCGGCCGGGATGTTACGATATCGGTGCGAAGTCTGTAGTTGAGCGGCGCGATGATAGGATCGGTGGACATCCGCGACTAAGGTGTACCATACCGCGAATGAAGGCATCGGAGACGAAATTTCGCGACTGTAATAGAACGGTGAAGAGACCCATCAAGAGGTCTCCTTCTTTTTCTTCCTTCTCTTTTTCTCTCCGGTGCCTGCCGGTGTATCACCCGAAGGCTCTCTGCTTCGCTTGTTTACGGGATTAGCAGAGCTACTCCCTTCCTCCTTACGCGATACGGGAGGAGGTGCATCCACACCTGCGGGCTTGAGGAACCCAATAGAAGACGGCGACTTTGACTCCTCTTCCTCGAACATCTTGAGCGGAGCTCGCGGTCCTCTAGCATTGTCTTCGCGTATCAGCATTTGGGCCGTTTTAGTCCTCTTTGCATCTTTGGGTTTCATGGACGACAACGGAGATTGGAAGCCAGAGATTGTGACGGGCCGTGCTGTCTTGCCACTTGTCTTGGAGATGCCTTGATCAGCGACGTTCTGATCCTCCTTGTTGACTTTTGTCTCAGCGACCTGTGCAGAACCAGGGCCAGGAAAAGAGCGGAGAAAACAGGTTGAATAGATCAAGTCTGAACGGACAGGTACACGGTGAAAACGGTGTGATTAATCACTCACAAGATCCGGCTGTACTTCCTGACCACGAGCATTGAACGTGCGGCGACCTTTCATTTTTGTTACTTCATGCGGGGCCACGTCAGGATCCCCCGCTGAAGACGAGAAGAGAAAGGGCAAGTAGGATGCTTCATGTGATATGCTTTCGGACCTGGACGTGTCTGGTCAGAATGCTCAACACCTTTATCGTTCCACTCACAGATAACTCGCCTTGCTGCGGAACTGGAGCCAATACCCCACGCCTCCTTCACCTCCTGCGATACTTCCCATTCAGCTTCGTCTTTAATCTTTGCTTGTTCTGCTGCAACCTCCGCTTGTTGCTTTGCGCGCTGAGCATTTTGCATAAAGCGGAGACTGAGTGTGCCGTTACTCAATGACTTGGACATCGTAACTGTATGTCTAGTAGTCAGGAGCAACTTTGGGGATGTGAACTTGATGTGAACAAGCCCAATTCTAGCTTCAAGAGCTTCAAGAGGTGATCGAAACGGAAGTTGAATCTGTGATGCGATCACATTAATGCTGAAGCCATATATATAAGTGTAATTCGCAATATTACAAGCCGTCGTAGCATAATGGTAGTGCGTTGCCCTCCTATTATGGACTTTAATGCATAGGCAAAGGCTGTGGGTTCGAGTCCCACCGTCGGTAGTCGGTTGTTCATTTTTACTTTCCCTCCTTTTTGCTTTCCCCCTTTCCCCGGTATCTACACAACTCTTTATGCGCATATGCTGCTGTTTTTCTTGCAGCAGGGCCTCCAGCTTGATATGGGAGGGTTAACCCTTGTGTTTTCCAATTGGGGTTGTACTACCGCCGCAATCAACTCAAGTTACTTACTGAATTGCCGATCCGAAATGCACGGCACTTTCCTGGTCACACATGAGGCCGAAACTTAGGACGATGACATCTCTCTGATTCTCATATTCAAACTCTCTCGCTCAGATCCGCACAATCCATAAAGATCAGTTGTGTGTCGGACTCGAGCAAGTTGTGTACATAATTGAGCTGTTTGCCGCGCCGATCTGTATCGTGGCGGTGTAAGTACACTGTGGCAGACGGCCGGACGGCAACGGTTTTTGATGCTGAACTTGTTTGTACTACAGTGAACACTGTGAAGCATCGCTACACTTTGCAACATGGCGAAGCTCTCTCTCGATGCTTTCAAGGTTCCAAGCTCTGATGAGGCCTTTTACATACCGGATTTTGTCACAAAGGACGAAGAGGAATATCTCATACGGAAGGTGCCGGCGCCGTTCACTGAATATAAGGACTCGCAGGCGAGTCCGCTCATCTATGTCCGTTATAGATTTGTGAATCTCCGCAACCTAAATGGAAGAAATTGCACAATCGACGGTGAGCATACGGCGCATGAAAACACCCGTCTTCCGCACGCCACCTAATTCTACGCACAGCTTGCAGATATGGGGTACGACTGCTTGACCATTCCACGAACGTCGACGGCGCCTTATGCTTGGCCATAACTTACTTACTTAGGAGGAGAGCTCACTGCTAAGAATCAGCTCATCTCTCAGCCGCTTCCAGACTTCATAAGCAAATTGTAGGATACAGTCCTACTAACCTTTCCCCGCGGACTCTTAAAGTATCTGTCTAGTCCCGATGTGTTAGGACGAATACAGGACACGGGTGCATTTCAATCCTCGCCCCACGGGCGGCCGAACCATGTCATATTGAACGAGGTTTGTCACTCTATACCCGCACCTGGTTGACGTACAATCCATTGAAAGCAAGTACATGGTAGTATCTATCAGGTCAGGGGATAATGGTGAACGACACTCTGCTCAGAACCTGTCGATGGGCTACTCATGAACGACCGGCAGCCTCACGAAGATGGTCCTTCCTACCATCCAGTTGTCGCCACGTTGTCTCTTGGCTCCCATGCCGTATTTCACTACTACCAATACAAACCAGAGGGAGTGCCAGTATCGGACCACGAACACGGAAAAGGCCGGTCGATTGATTCGAATCCTGTCCTATCTCTCCTGCTCGAACCTCGCAGCTTGGTGATTACGCGCGCGTCCCTGTATCAAGATCACTTGCACGGGATCAACGAAGCCATCGAAGACGTCTTCCCCGGCATCGGGGGGCTCGGACAAGGGATCAAGATAACAAACGTGGATCTGCTGGCCGACGAATCATATCGACAGATTGTTGTGCAAGGTGGAGTGGCGAGGCGAGACACCAGGTATAGTCTAACATGTCGTGACGTCGAGCGGGTTGCGAAGCACCTCCCGCTCACAAGGCGTTAGGTAGAGCGGGTATGAACGCCAACTACTGGACGTTATACGACAAAGCTGATTGCCGGTCTTCATGCCCGATATGTTTGCTCATTTCAGATGACATAATTCTATACGAATGGTCAACTCCCGATGCACGCGTTTTTCATTCACGAACTACATGCTGGAGACCAGGTAGGAGAGCGCCACACGGATGTTTGAAATTTGGTGAGCTATTGAAACCAGAACACAACGCAGGGAATCTCTGTCTCTTTAGCCCGACGAAATCGCACATTAATCCCCTCTGGAGCAATTATGCTCTCACCAATGTGTGGAGGAACGTCGCAATAAATCGTGTATTGTATATGGCGGCCACTACAAATTCTTTGGACAACCCCAATTTTACATAACACCCAAGCCAGCCTTCAGTTCCTTTTCGAGATCATCGATGTCCGTCTGACTGGACGCAGTGCTGCCACCCTGAGCATCCTGCTCTTCAGCCTGACACCTCGCACATCGACAGACTCCAAACCCCCACTCAAGCAACTGACGTCTCCGTTCTTGCAGGGGTAGCGAGGGGTTCACGTACGTGATGAGAAGTTCTTCGCCAGGCTCGATGTCTCTTTTGGCAATAACTGTGATACGCGATAAAGCCGTCCTTTGATCCAAGTGTCTAACGGAGACATTCGGGGTGCACGAGTGATTGAGGTGAGAATGTAATACATAGAGGCCACCGTGTGCCTCCAAATCTAATCTCGGACATTAGTACCGACGAAATCACAATGCAAATGCTATATGATAGAACTAGGAGAGCACTCAACTAAGACTCATACGGCCAAGGCCCCATAGGAACGCAACATACTCAAATAATTCGCTTTTGAGTTCTGCAGGAACGCGTTTGCGAAGTAATTTTGCCAGTTTCTTCCTATCCGCTTCGGTCGTAGGTTCATCAAATGCCTGAACATAGAGCTGGAACGCTCTTTTCCACGTCGCGTGATCTGGTTCCGCGCCACCACCTAGCCTAACACAATGCATTAGGTTATTGCCGTTCAGACCGCCTGGTATTAAATAGGACTTACCATCCCACCTTCACGCGTTCTTCCAGACCAAGGGACGCAAAGGACTGATAGATATCTAGATCCTTTTGAAGAGGAGTCTCGCCTTGCTGATACGCTAGCAATAAACGTGCTGTGCACTGAGCAAGCGCATGTAACGCCATCCATTCATTTTTCCTTGCAAAATCTAGCAAGGGCGCTGACGCAGGGTTCCGAGCTGGGCACAAGAGCGGATGGGTCTTCGACGAACGCGACAGACACAGTCGACTGCAAAATTTGGCAGGACACGATGGCGTTAAGGAAGTGGCAGCCGAACATTCCGTGACGAGAGGAGAACCTCTGCTCAGAGGCGTTGAGCAATGTGCACACGCAGCTGACGATCTTTGGAGATCGAACAGATCCCTGTAAGGCATAGGCGCGATTGCAAGCTTAGTGCTGTCGGACGACGGGAAGTCGGGCAGGAACAAGACCAACCATTCTGGTGCTAAAATCCATGGGTCTTCTTTCCACACTGTCTCACCTTCCGCAATCTTGTCTTTGGCAATCAATCCTTTTCCTTTCTGCTTGTCAAAGAATTTCACTTCAATCTTGGCAGAGTGCGTTGATGTATCGAATCCTTCGATCAGCTTTGATTTTGGTAAGATAGCCCCCTTCTGTGTGTCTCCTTTCGCCCCCACATGGATAGGTGGCGCACTTCGGACAAGGCCTTCGTTCTGAAGAACTTTTCGGGTCCGCTTCTCGCTCACCGACCACTCGGGATGCTGCGATAGTAGGAGAGAGTGGACCTTGCCGATGCCGAACGCAGGGTTCTCGTTTTTTATGGAGATGACCGCGTTCCTAAGTTCATCCTCGCTGGGGATGACTGCAGGGTGAGCGACGGACATGTTTGATCCTCCCTAGTTGCCGCGGACAAGTATAAACCGCGGTGACAACGCTGTGACCGGCGGCTTCACTTCCGGTATCCTTTTAAACCCTTCCAAATCAAGGGATTGCACTGGTAGGGGAACGTTTGTCAAACGCATGAGCTTGCTTGACAGTAAGCGACGCAGACCGATATTGTGACGACTCGTTCAACAGGGTGAGTATTGAGTCCGAGTCGTTAAACAGGGTGAGTATTGAGTCCCTTGAGTCTTGACGGTAGCTCGAATGAGTACTTTAAAAGTTGGAATCGCCTTGATCTGTTTCTTAGTGGCCTTCCCGATGCGGAAAGGGGCTGTGCTTACTCAGGCGTCCTAATGCTGATTTTGGTAATTTCTCCCAAGTTGTTCCTCAGACCTCAGACTACAACTTAAGCAACAGGAAAGTCTCCCGTACTGCTTCCATAACTGCTACAGAGGAGTGTCACTGTCAATGAGTGCTCAACAATTCTTACGGTCATGCCATAAGATTTGAGCGACAGGCGCATGCAATGCATGCCGGCGGCTCACTCAGCAAGAACTCGAAGAGTCGACTGCTTATAGCCCTCGGCCGCGTTGCGACGCGAGGTGACTACGTGGATGAAGATGCCAAGCCGCTGTTGACAATGGATTGTTTGTTGAAGTCTGGTTGAAGTTCTGACGTGATGCGGTTTGGCTGATTCTCTGTTTATTACCAGGCGTTTTCTATCCTAACTCACCACCATGTATCCAGACTCTAGACGAACGTCACTGTCAACATAATCATCCCATGCGAATCATTCACGTACATTGGTAGATCATCGAGGTGTCCGCAGTAGAACGTGGTCTCTCCTGTCGCACAAGGTCCAGCTCGTAGGCTGTTCTGCCCAATTAAAAGAAGCCGATGAATCGCATCGCGAGAGGGGTGAAGTCGAGACCAGGACACACGCTTCGAGGGTGTATGAGCATATCAATATCCGCGAGGGATCTGAATGATACAAGACATCTTTGTATGGTCGCTCAGATTCCTCGGTGCTTGTGATGGTGCTTATCCGGGACGTAAGTGAGAACCGTCATTGAATAATAGTGTATTAACTTGTCCGAGACTCAGATGGAGGTTGGCTCCCCCTTTTATATTTCCCCCGGTATTCTCCCTTGGCATGAACTATTTCCTACGGTTCCTACATTTATCAGATTGCCTGCAAGCCCCATTATTCGCCACTCTCAACGTCGAACAGCTCGCATGCGCCATAGATACTTCAAATTCAGAGAGGTCATCTCAATTTCCGAAGCAAACCTTGCGTAGCCGTCATTTTGTTCTTCTTATTAGGCTCTAATCCTGCAGAATGTCTACGGAGAAGTGCGCCCCCTATTGAAGGTACTCCTCACGCTATCCGTGCTGTTGATGCCGTTGCGCCGATCGTGGCACGACGACGCCACCGTCAAGTCGTATAGACCATTGCTCCCATTCTCCGCGTTAATAAATAAAATACGAAGGCCTCGCGGCAAGCTGTTCTAACAAGACGCCAAGCTGAGTATAAGTAACTCGGCCCCCCCGCTCTACACTTCATCATCTCCAAACTGCAATGAGCTCCTCTAACAACCCAGTAAGCTGTCCTTCGCGACGGTAAAAAATATCCGATCTAACCCCGCCCAAGGATCAGCAAACATACTATATCGAATGGGACTCTGGGGCTCAACTCTTCGAGAGTGATCCCAAAGATCCCAAAACTCCACGCAGAGTTCCGATGGCATGTACCTTCTGTCGCAGTAAGTACGTTGTGATTCGTCCAAGAGTCCCGCTCGTTAATGGTTTCACCTCACCGCTTACTATGCTCAGAGCGCAAATTGAAATGCGACGGCAGAAAGACGTCATGTGGTAACTGCGAGCGGCGGAATATACCCTGCTCCTACGTGCCTGTGTAAGGACGATCCATTAAATTGACTATCATTCCTTCCGTTGACGCCGGATGTTGTTTTAGTTCTGGGGACAACAAATAATAGAGCGTGGCTTCTGTGCGTTCTTGTCGGAGCTGGCCATCGGGACGCGCTACCGACCCAGATGTCATTATCAAACATCTCTAGACCTTGCATGTAACTATATCTACACGATTGACTAATACCGAATCGCCCAGATCCCGTTGTACTTCGGAATGTGCGTTTGTGCGCGACTGCGTTTGTGCGAGGTACGTGGCGTAAACGTGAGGTAATCCCAATCTGTAGATCACTCTTCCCCAGCCGACTGTACCTGGCATTTCGTAGTTCCAGCTTCGCGGGACCATATCCGTTTCCAGGTACGGTCGTGGCCGTCAATCAAGGTATACTGGATGCAGGGTTTTTGTCAGACGGCCTTGTAAGCGGCTACACTGGGAGCTACTGTTGTCCATGTAAGCGATTCGTCGATGGGGGCTGTCCGGGGCTGTTCCATCTGGGCAAACCTCATGTTGCCTTTTCCTGAGTTACATCAAACGCTTTCATGGCAGCGGTCATCTTGGAATGCTAAGACGACAAGACGACGTATTTACACCGACGAATTTGCTGATGAACCGGTGTATCACCTTGGTGGATAGATATACACACAGCCAGTCAATGCTTTGATTGAATTCAACATAAGAACCCAATCGAACAAAGTTTGATGTGCTTCCGTACTAGTATCTAGAGACTTGGCATGGCCAGAAAGCTTCACCTTCTTTGACATGACCATGTTACCTTGAAGCTGAGAAGGCCTTGAGCTTGAGCCTTTGCGTCGCGTCGAGGATTCCTTGGCAAAAGGCTCGTGCTCGGGTTATGTGAAAAACTTGCGACCTTTGCATGGTGATTGCACCAGAACCACCCGGAGGGTAGCCTTAACGGCACCCGATCGCGTTAACTGCATCGGATGACCACAATATTCGAGCTGCAGGAACTTGCCCTTTAATTATAAGTAATGACAAGCAACATCGCATACCAAAGGTTCGGGAACGAGAGTCCACGGAAAGAGCACGGCCAACTCAAGTGAATGATATCGATACCTAGCAGGAGATAGGTAGTATACATGTATTCAAAGAGAGTCAAATCATAATGCCGAGATGTAATGTAATTGTGCGGCACCTCGTAAGGCCAATCCCTAGTGAGGAAACGGAGAGAAGCCGAAAAAAATGCCATCAGTCATACGGACTCCTTCTTCCCTTCATTAGCAACTCCTCACCCGATGAGCAAGATGTCGGGAGAGGAGTGAATTATAAGGGATCAAGTCAAGTTATTGGGCCGCACGAGCACTACAAATACCCAGGAGTGGATCGTTGAAGACGCGTGCCTCCAGCTGACACGAGACACGAAGGGGAAAACGGTATATAACGAATGGATCGTACCTCAGACAAGTTGAACAGTATAGTAGGGTATCAGGATTCACATTCAGAGGCGGATTGTTCAAAGACAATGGGTATTCGTGTGTGTTCATAGAAGTGTATCATAATGATAGAAGTAAAAGAGATGAGTGAAAACATGTGGCTCGCGTAAAAATACCTGTGATTTAGGGCCGGTCACGGTTAGAAGAACACTTCAACTGAATCGCATTGACTATAGATAAGTAACGGCCAGATGATGAGAACTAATGCATCGGCTTCTCGTCAAGTTATCCCCACGCACCTCTACGCACCTCTGCATAACCCTCGTCGCTTTTCGATCAGGCAGGGCAAACTTCAAAGGACAACCTTAGACAACCTCAAATGTTTTGGAACCGTTCAACTGAAGCTTGGCGTTTCGCGCCACGTGTCTCAAGATCGCAAGCATGTGAATATCAATGGATGGCCAAAGCCATAAATCGCTCGTCATTTAGTCGCAGATTTACGTGTTCTGGACAAAATCTGCTTCTTACTCTTCCACGTCGACAATGTCAGCGCAGACGGAGAACGTCCTACGACAACGAAAGTCGAAGGTGTCAGACACAGAGACCATTACCCCCAGTCAAGTCTCTTCTCGGAAGAAAGAGGAAGAGATTGTTTGGGGTAAGACACCCGGTGGAGAAGGTAATCTTTGTATTTGATTTTGCAGTGCTGGCTGGCTGATGTGTTGTTCACTTTGTAGTATTTCGTGTACCCACCACACACGACGTATTGACGCTCTTCCACCCTGGATATCCCAAGTCCCATCTGGACCTTCTGAACTTGGCTTTGTTGGGATTACAGATTATTCTTTTCTGCGTGTTTTCTAGGTCCACCTCCAGGAAGTTCTTCTTCGTCTACTTTGCATTCTGGAGGATCGCCTATGACGTTGGTCTAGGCTGGGTCCTGACGAAACAAAGCAAGAAGAGATGGATAGTAAGGGAAGTACAGAAACTCGGGTGGTTGGATGAGACGCGGCAGCCCGCCGTGCGAAATTGGATCCGTAAACAACTCCAAGGCAAGATGGGTAGAGATTATTCCTTTGACGTTCGTTACAAGTTCTCTTTGGCCACAATGATTCATTCTGATCAAGATATCATGCTTCAGGATCTCCCTGTAGAGTACAATACATGGCTACTATTCCGTCAATTAGTAGACATCATCCTTCTGAAGTCTGTGGCTGCCCTGATCCTAGCGTGGCGGGCGAAATATTGACAGTGTAACCTAGTGATTTCCTGGCCTATTGCATGTTCGCATTTGCATGTTTCAGGGTGCCCGATGGCCTCTCGACAACGATGCATGTGATGAGGTCAGATTCAATCTACTTCCCCATTGATTTTGTCTAAGAGTCATGGATTGCATGCAGGTGGATTGGCGGCATTGCCTTGATTGCCTTCAATCTCTGGGTCAAAACCGAAGCCCATGGGGTTGTCAAGGATTACGGATGGTACTGGGGTGATTGTTTCTTCCAGCGGGGTGCCCTGGTATTCGATGGCGTCTTTGAGTTGGCGCCTCATCCTATGTATTCTGTCGGTGCGTTGCCTCCATCCGGTTGATGGGTGTCATGTTGACCAGACGGATTGATAGGGTATGCTGGGTATTACGGGCTCTCCTTGATTTCTGGGAGCTATGCCGTGCTATTTGTCAGTCTCGCTGCGCATGCAGCTCAGTTCGGATTCCTCGTTTTCTTTGAGAACCCTCGTGAGCGTTCATACTTCACCAGATCGTAACAATCAGCCCTGACTCCCAATGTATAGACATTGAGCGCACGTACGGACAGCGCAAGCTGCTGGCCCAGCGCACACCTGTCCAGCCTACTGGGTCTCGCAGATCGGTGGATGCGGCTCCGATCTCTTCGTTATCTCACTCTCGGAAACCTTCAACTGCCTCTACCGCCGATACGGACTTGTCCACTCCGGCCGCTACCGAAGGAGACACGGCCTCCGAGACGGACGAGTTGGAGACAGAAACCGAAACCGAGCAGGAGTGTGGTGAGCTTGCGCATTCTAGGCGTAAGCATCACCGTTCTAGTCCCAGCGGGAAATCTTCCATAGCGGGCAAAAAGCGTGGCAGGTCGCCGATTATGACGATGCATGACCTCTACAATATCTACTTCCGGAAAGATGCTATTTTACTCCACAATATTGACCTTCTGCGGTTCGTTAAACTGATTTCTGGTTCCTGGCATTTGATTGACCTGTTCTTCTCAGGGCTAATGATCTCCAACTACTTTTGATTGTTGCCTACGTATTGGTGGGAAGCTTCCTACCGGCCCTGTCTCCTAAGGGTTCTCTCACTTTGCACTTCGTGCATGCCTTAACATGGTGCCTTTTCCATTCCTTTGGTTTGGGTCTCTTATTGAGGGCACAATCGGAGAGCAAGTATATGGTTAGACACTTCCTGAAACACTATCACTACCCGCGGAACGATCCTGGTAGAGGTGCAGTCCATGAGGCTTTCTCGAACTGGAAGTCTATATATAACATGAGCATGTGTATGACTTACGGTGCGTATGACAAGGTTCTCTTCTCCCGCTTGATATCCTAACACCTTGTGACAACCCAGCTTCTTTCATCGGCTTGACATGGAAATCGTACTCTATTCCGTCCAACTGGACCGTAGGCAACGAACTCTTACGGCATACATTAGGAGTCGTGCGTCTCGTTGGTATATGATGCTTGTGCCGTCCTTATTTTGACGCTACAGATATTGATCATCATACACGTTTGGGCCACCCTAGAGTCCTACGAAGTGCTGGGATTGTTCGGTGAGCGTCTTGATCGTCTCTGAACGTTTCTTGGAACAGACCGCGCTGATATTGGCTCCATAGGTTGGTTCTTTGGAGACTTCTTCGTAGATGATTTCCCGGCACACTTAGAGTACACCGGCATCTATCGGTGCGTATTTCTGGAGAATGTGATGCACAAAGTGTTGCTGATGCGAGTTGCGGCGCCAGCTACCTCAACAACCCAGAGATTATGAGCGGTGCCGCGTTTTTCGGGCTGGCCATGATTAGTGGGAGTAAGTTGGTCTTCGCTTTAGCGGTTGTTCGGTATTTGTCGCAATGGTGGTTCTTGAGCAACGTTGAAAAGTATGAGATCTTAACTCTTGACGTATGCAATGATGCTTATCCCGATACTCCGGCAGCCCTCACATGCGGAAGTTGTACGGTGACACTCTCCGCAGCGATGCAGGCTTTGTCAAGGTCATCAAGACAGTCGCACAGAAGAACGCGCAACTATTGGAGTCTCGGGCAGGGCGCCACGCACCGGAGATTAGGAGAGTCGCTAAGGAGGTCAAGGGAACGTTTGACAAAGTGTATGAAGAAACCGCCGAAGTCTTGGAGGAGTTCCTGGCGAAGTGTAAGTCATACATGATAGCAAATTTCCCGCTACAACATTTTGACATCAGATTCTTCGCTGCGCAGCGAAACCCAGAATTTCGGAGGTCGTACAAGATACGAAGGTTCTCCTTCAACAGTCTCGGGAGAGGCTCGTGATTTCGTGAGTGATTTCCAGCGCCATCATGCTTGCGATTGACAATGCTACCAGACGGGTTGCAACTGACTTATCGTCGTACGATACATCGAAGTACGGTGTGGAGATCGTGCCGAGCTCCAGGGACGGTACTTTGCGCTTCCCGCTGGGCGAGCACATCCGGGTGAAATGGCGTGCTCCAAGATATCATTCTCGCCGGGACTGGATTGGAATTTATCGTGTATGCCAGATACCTCTCGAGCGTCATCCAGTTGTACCCCGACAGCTGATCTCTTCATCTACAGGTCGGCGCGAACAGTTCCAACTTGGTGACAAAGACATCATCTTTGGGGAAATGGGTGCCGGTTCATGATGAGGAATGGGACGGTGACATACCAGTCAATCCGGTTCAGCACGGCCTCGTGGAGGGCGACAAGGATGAGCCAGAGTACGGGGAAATGGTATTCAAAGGTGACACTCTGCCTTGGCAGGCTGGTCGCTACGAGGTAGGCAATTATGTAGGCCGCTATACCTTCACAACATTGACTGACTGACGGATACATTAAAGATCCGGTATCACCACGATGGGAAGCACAACGTCATGAGCTTGGCCGGACCTGTCGAAATTTACGGTTCGTATCCTGTGTACCTGTCAAAAACTTTCCTCCTCTGATTGATGTGCTTGTATGCAGTCGAAAAGCCGTCCTCACTAGAGTTCTCCGCCGTCAGGGAGTGTCTGGCTCATATTGTGCCCCTTTGCTTGGACAATGACCCTTCACTTATTCCCTTGTCCTGCAAGTCAGGAAGTGACGGGAACGCAAGCGATGATGAGGATCAACGTGATCCTGATGATTTCCGCTTCTGGTCGGAGAAGCAGGCGAAACGCATTGCGCTTGCCATTCAGCAGGCATTTGGTGTTGAATTGACACCAGAAGTCATCATCGCCGATGCCAACTTGAGCGCACTTGCCAATAGGATCTTAGTCGCAAAAGAGTTGTTATCTCGCTGATGTCGTGTCCTCACAGACACGTCTGTAGTGTACACGCACTCACCATGCTCTCATCTCCTTTACGATTTTCTTCCAGAAGGCATACTTCGATCATTTAGACTCTGTTCTTAGACCACTACTCTGACTGTAGACGAGAGTTACGTTTACTGTGACAGTGCCTTGTTTAGTAACGCTGTGATTCATTGCGTGACAGTCACCTGAGTATGTGACCCGTTTGCATCCGCAAGATGAATCAACAACTTGAGTTCCTCCGGTCATTCAACCTCGTAGAATAATTGACTCTTGACATCCCCAGCTTCACAAATCAGCTCGACCCAGAGATCTAGGAAAGATGAGTAAGCCACAGTTATTTGTCTCAGTGCGCCGAGGCCGCATCCAAGAGCCCAATGTACTTCACTCTTGGTGCGGTCTTGGTGAGAGGAGGGAAGATCATCTCAACCGGTTACAACCATCATCGACCTCACTATGATGGAGCAGAGGTTACGAGGCACGGACACCGTAAGGTATGTCCGCCAAATAGCTTCTCTCACCTTCTATTTACGTCCATGTAGCCTGTTTCCATGCATGCGGAGATGCATGCCATTGTCAATGTCACTGGCATGACTCCATCGTTCAAGACGCAGGTTCAAGGCATGGAGCGCGGGGTTTTACGAGCTCCAATCGTTTCGCCTTGCAAACACGGGACGAAAGGGTCGCAGCAACCGAAAGGGAGCGCAGGATCGAACTACCTCCCACAATTTGACAACCGCGAGCTCGAGGGCCAGAAAGCGCGGCCGCCGTGCTCCAAAAGTGTCTACTCCATCGGAGTCTAGGTCAGTGGCGAGTGGCGATAATGAACAGGACGACAGTCGCCAAGAAATTAGCAGCGATGATTGTTGTTCGGATATCCCTGCACCAAGATATGGTCGTGGCATGGATAAGGGGTGGGATATCCGCAGACGAGATTCCAGGGTGAATGGCGCAGACCTTTATGTCGCTCGTTTCACTAAGAGTGGCATGGGTAGTGCAAAGCCCTGCTGGAGATGTTTGGAATGGTCGCGATGGGCATGAATCAAGCGGGTCTTCCACTGGAATCCTGACATTGGACGCTTTGAGGCAGTCAAGGTCAATGACGCTCAAAGGGAACACTATGAGACCCACTCTGATGTCCGCTTGTTTGCCGGCATGGTATGTCCAATGTTGAGTTTGTGACCCCATGTGTGCGACGCTGACCATTCATGCAGAATTATTAGAATCCTCGGAATATATGATTCTTGCATCTGCTTGGCTTATAACATGATGTTTGTCTTTCTGCTCGCCCCGTCAACTGCTCCGCGTTCGCCCAGTGGACGCCAGGAGTTACTAATGCGGGGAAGAAGAAATGGGTCACTGTGTCCTCCTTCAGATGGAGTCCACTGAGCCAGCTGACGTTCCGTGAGTTGGTTGGCTTTACCTAGTGCCCCTACATTCATACATTTGTCCTCACGAGCTCATGACTTTGATCCATTATGCAACCATGCAACCAGTGATTCCTGGAATGAAACTGTTTGATCGCTACCATCGGCATTTCATGTCTACGCTTTCCAGAAGATGATACACCTACATTCCTGCAGATACGTGCGAATACGTGCGAACTCAAAGTGATTTTGCGAGCTCGCGGTCGGACATTTCAACGTTCAACATCTAGCCTGAGTAATGTTGCGTTGAGGGGAACCTCAGCTTGGTCACTATTGTCCTGACCGGTGCTGACAGCGGGCGTTTAGTCATGCCATTTCTAATCGAGTCAAAGAACTGCCATTTTTGGACGTTTCTCCAATGTTCCAGAGGTGTCCAGTATGACCGACTCCCATCTCGCGTCGTCGCGCAGCCACTTCCCACCACGGATGGGACACGCAAGCGACGCGCGTCGCCTCGACGCTGACTGAGAAAATTCGTGGTTCCGGTATAAAACTCGACGCGACAGAGGTGCGCTTCCTTCATCTTCTCTGATTAGATCCAACACCAACAGCGCTCTTCAACATGTCTCACTTCACCACTGTCCCCACTCTTCAGTCGCGGTATGCCGACTACCATCGACCTGCACCTTCGCGCGATTGCTACTATGCATATTTCGAAGCAGCGACCGCAGCAGCTGACTACGAGTACGCTCTAGCCCGCGCTAGGGCGGAAGCTGCGCGAGAGAGGCTCGTGCGCCAAACTCGCATTCGACGACTAGTAGAAGCAGCGATCGAACAAGAAGCTAAGCAGACATACTGCATGGGACAAAAATCCCCCTGGTCGACTGCTTCCGCTTTTCCGATCCGTTGCGCTCATGAAATTGAGTTCGAACGCCGCGAGATAACTCTTGCGCTGCAGAGGAAGCGAGAGCAGGAACGTGCTGAGGCTCTAGCACGTCAGCGTGCCGAGCAGGAGCGTCGGCTGAGGGCTCAACAAGAAGCTAGACAAGTTCAGCAACAGACAGAAGAATTCATTGCTATCCTCGCCTGGCTTGCTGCTCACTCTGGCGACGTGGAAGAAGGTTCTTTGACTGAGGTATGTTTAGGATCGCTACATGTGTCACTGGCACTTCCGCTCACTATTTTTCTATCTCAGCCACGCGCAGGTTCATCTCGATTGTCCGCGGTCGCTCCGCGTACTAGAAGTGTTCCACGGGATTCTCCTGAGCAGACTAGCCCCGCGTCCCAGTCAATGTATCCTGAATGCGAATCTGTGGCATGGACACAGACAGACAGGAAGGGTAAAGCTCGTGAAAGACCAGCCATCCCCATCCCGAAGTCTACATCTACGGCCAGCAAGCAACCGTCCTTGGCTGACGCGTTGCAGGGACGTCAGGCATCAGAACAAGACAAAGAAGTCAAGGATGTCCTCGCCAGTCTGTTGGCTCGCTTGTCCGATCAGGTGCAAACCACAAGACAAGCTAATACTAATCCGTCCACTGCTCTCAAGGTAAGCATCTTACTTCCTGCCAATGTATTTCATATTCCAAGTGCCCTAACGTACTTCCGTTCGCAGAAGGAAAACACCGACGACGTAATTGATCCTCAGGTTGAGGCTTCCGCAACCAGCGTAAAATCGTCTGGCGTCGAAGGTGCAAACCTCAAGCGTACCCCCGCTATCTCTCCTGAAACAGCATCTAAGCTCCTGGAGCTCTGGCATTCACGTCGCGCCCGCAAGCTGTCACTCGGCACCATCCAGGAAATCGAGGACACGCTCCGCTCCCTCGAATCATCCTTCATTTTCCCATCTCAGCTCGACTTCGACCGCCCTCTCTCACCCAATTCTCCCCCCTCATCCGACTCCGAGTCCGCTACCACCGAGCTCGCGTACACTGCTAATAACCGCCCGCTGAGGACTTACGAGCACGCCTTGAACCAGCTCTTGGAGAGACTGGATGCGGTAGATAGCCAAGGCGACTTGCAAGTCCGTGGGAGGCGTAAGGAAGTTGTCAAAGAGGTTGAGAGAGCTCTGAAGGAGATGGAGAGGAAGGTAGAGGAAAGTCGGGAGAGAGCATCCTTGGCAGAGTCGTCGAAGAACACAGAAACCCAATCTTCGGCTCCTCCAGAAACTTCGCAAGAGCAAGAGGCCCCCTCTTCCCCTTCCGAGGACGTCCAAACAGCTGACGATATCTCTCTAACCCACATTCCGCATTCTGACCCCAGTGATCAGCCTGAAGGTGTGTCGCTCGCACAACCTCCGGTTGATCAGGCCGCTCAACCGTCGACCGAGACCAACCTTACAACCGAGCCCGAACCAAGAGACGCAACACCAGCTTCTGTTTCCGATACCACGAAGGGTTCTGTTGTCGATGCGATTGTCTCCGACAACGAGGGTTCGGCGGAACATGCATCATCTGCGCCTTCATCATCTCCGTTAGTTGGTCCTGCGGACCATATTCAGGTCGATGTCCCGACGGAGGAGGCGGATAGCACTTCTACGCTTGTCCCTGAAGCTACTCCTGCCCCAGAGTCTCAGGCTTCAGTACCACTTGACAGCGTTCCCGTTCCATCCGATGGAGAGGCAGATACCGCCCCTGCTCCCGAGTCCGACATAACCGCTTCACCATTGACATCCTCTGAACCAGTCAGTGCTCCAGCCACGCCTGCAGGGTCATCAGAGATCCCCTCTTCGACATCATCTCCCGTCCTTTCCGATGACAACACCGGTACACCTGCATTCCTCTTACAATCGACACCCATGTCCGACCGCGAACCTCACAAGACCCCAGCCGTTCGCGACGATGATTTTGACGAGCTCGAGATCGTCAAAGCAGATGAGGATATCGTGGTTGTTAGCGTCGAAGATGCTTCCTCGTCACCGTCCCCGTCCCCGTCCCCGTCACCGTCCCCGTCCCCGTCACCGTCGCTGTCTCAGTCAGTAGACGAGCATTCTCGGGGAAAGCCGTCTTCTGTTGGTGACAGTGACCATGACGATTGGTCTGAAGTCGATGCATAGTACGGTTCTTTTCTTTTGTCCGTCCGTCACCTATCCGTTTGTCTTTGGAGACTCTTGTTGTACTTCATGATGAGCTCTCGATGTATTGTGGACGTATAGTATGTGTACACTATTAGTATTAGACCCGAACCGGACATTCCGCTGCGTCAGTTGAGGTTATTTAGAACGATCATCTTCTCTTCAAGAGCCTTTGCTGTGGAGGAAAATGAATCTTGTTAGTTTACAGCCGTTTGAATATATGATGGCAGTCCTAGAAATTTCATGAAAGAAGGAAATACGATTCCAAGCTTCCGGCTGCATCTTCCTGGTTAGACTCCCACGCGGGAGTTCGATTCCCATCTGTCGCACTTTTCCTTACCAAGCAATTCCCCGACGTTAAACATGGCATACATATATAATGCTTGATTGACATGTTCTGGTGCTTCAGAGGGAGAGAAATATTTTCCCGTTGCCATCTGTCACTCTCAACAACGAGTGTGAAGGAGGTCGAACTCGGGCGCCAACAATCGTATTTCGGCAAGCGCTTGGAATCGTATCTTCCTTCTTCTTTTTGTCTTCTTTCGTCAAAATCTCGGGGACTGCCATCATATATTCAAACGGCTTTAATATACTTAAATATTATAAGTCAGTGTAATGGCAAGGCGCTATAGCCAAGTGGTTACGGCGACAGATTAGAAATCTGTTCCTCTTTGAGGGCGCAGGTTCGAATCCTGCTGGCGTCGGTGATATGACTTTTTTTTTGCCTGTATCCTATATCAAGCTTTCACGATTATACTTCGCTGCACTTTATCTTCGTCCTTGTAACTTAGCGAGCATCAACTTGTATGAATTATAATTATATGGACTCAGGTCCCAGGTTGACGCTGAACGTTGAACGGTGAGGCCGGTGAGCTTGGAAGCGATGGAAGGGCTTGAAGCTTTAAATTTGAAGCTTGACCGGTACAGTCACTAACCATCTGGCAAAGGTGCGTAGCCTGAGGGTCATCAAACCTGTTGTGCCACTGGTGGACCTTCCTCTCGAAACTTCAGCGACAGAAAGCGTGAGTGGGACGCATATGTTTTACGAAACCTCGCAATGAAAGTTACAACGCGTACTAAGCCGCCCGTGACGCACTCGACTTCGACTGACGACCCTGCTGAATAGACCAATCCAATATTTGTGAGGCACGGTCCTCTTTGCACTCAGAGTACTGTCATCGTGGAGTTCAGAGGCATATGAGAAGACTGTACGTCGCGCCGCGGCGCCGACTAGATGCTCACATACTCACAGTACTGCCAGCTAGTACGTATACCATTTGCCTCCTTTCTCAAAAGACTCGGCGCAGGGCGACATTCTTTCTACTCTACTGGCGGGCCATAGAACCTAGCTGAGGCTGCTGAGCAACCTTGCCGATGCAACGTGTTCAGACCCTTGTGGACTTTCTGAGTGACCGTGCCCTTCTCCTTGCTCTTCTCTCATACCTCACAAATTGATAACTCACTGCGTTTACCGTCTGTAGTTACTGTTCGCTTACAGATCACGCTTGTACACTTGGGTCGGTAAAGCAATGTACATGCGCAGTGACAACAGCGCAGCCCTGCTATCTGCTGAAAGCATCATGCTACTATGCTTGCAATAGAACGCGTGTAAGTACTACTCGTGATGCCAGAGTAGGATTTAGTACATTCCGGACTTTGCAAAGCTCGGGCCACTATTTCCTATCAATGACCGCTGCCTGATATGTTTGTGACGGAAAACGCCATTCTCTAGGTACCATATTACCTCCTCTGGAGTTCGCCGTTACCACGGTTGACAGTCATTCTCACCTCGGAGACCTTAGATACTGAACCCTTCCTCTGGTAGTTGTGACTCGGCTTCACTCTTCCACTCACACAGATGACGAACTGTGCGGTCTGTGGGGGCGTTCTCCCAGCAAAGATATCTCGTCAGCACGCCCATAACAAAACACTCAGGCACTTCGTCTGTCCAGTTAACACCTGCGAGAAAGTGTTCGTCGATGCCATGGGCCTCCAGCAGGTGAGTGAAGACGAATGGATGGGGCTGTTCTCGAATATTCATCTCTTCACACGAAGCATTGTTCAGCCAAGCATGGCAAGCAATGTCGACAATGTCCGAAGTGTACCAGGATGGTACTTCACACTGCCTATAGAGAACATCTTAGTACACATGAAGAACTTCCCCTGCCACGATGTGCAATCGGGCATCCGCACAAACATACACTCGTAAAGGTTCGTATTACATGCGTTTCTTGACAAGCGACAGGACGGTATATACCGCCGCGGTGGACAGTGTCTCATTGAGTATCACGGACTGGGTTTCGTTTCGTCTTCTAATCATTTGACATAGAAGCAACAAGCGGAGCCTGCTTCGACAGCTACACATCTGAATCATGACTCTTCAATCACCCAGAAAATATCGGCTACGTTGCCAGTGGCCGGTCCATCCAACATGAACAACTCCCATCATCCAATTGGGATCAAAGAGACATTGCCTGAAGGTTGTATGGCTGAGGTACCAACACAGCTGCGAGCTTCCCTACCTTCAACCCCGGCTGTAACGTCCTCGACGAATGTCACCCTGTCCATGCCGCATTGCGACTTGGTCCAGCCGCTACCTCGATATTATACCCCAATCCAGCGCACAGCCGTCTACAGCCCAGCATCAACCACGGACGAGTTTGATTTTGTCATGCCGACTGCATATTCTACACCAGTATCACTTCCCGTGCACCGAGAGGACCCCATATTCACTCAAGTTCCTACTGCGGGACCAGCGATGTCGCGTTCAAATCCAGTAACCATAGAATCCACGACGGTGGCCACCTGCCCAAGTCTAGTAGACGGTACGACCACTTTGTGGATCGTTTGAAGTGATCTTCGTGCAACTGACACGTGCTGGAAGATGAACCGGCCTCAATAGCGACACAGGCTACGAAACCTGCCAAAGCTGCGTCAGATGCGACGGGAACGGTACAGAGTCGACCAGGCCTTAACGTTCATTGCCGCGTGTGCGAACAAAAGCCATGCGAACCTATCACGACGATGTGCGGTCATATTTTCTGCCTGAGGTGAGCAATCGTCTCGAAACGTTGAGTATAGAATCCGCCCACTGACTGTAGACAATGCGTAGTTGCATCATCGAGGAATTCGCGAAGAGAATGAAGTGTCCGGTATGCGACACGCGTGTTTTTGTGAAGTTGGACCTGCCAGAGGTCTCTTGAACTTTTTGTATTTCCTCACTGCGGTTCTTCCTGCCGAATCAACGAATAAGTGAAGAAGTGAAGTTCTGAATATGATGTACAGTACATGATTATATCTCATATACATACCCGACCCAACCATGATGACTGATGAGTCATTCGTGATCCCAAGCAAGTACTCGTGTCCCGCAGTTGGCATGTTAGCGGTTCGGTCGGGGTAACTGTACCATGCAGACCAGATGCAGACTACTTACATATAGTACCTAAGTTCGTGGCCAGCACTCGTTTCCTTTGCGATTACGCGTAGGTCATTCGAGCGGATAACATTCGTTCACGACCCTCCTCTAGAAATGAATTAGCACAGGTCCAGTTGCCGTGTTGACCACAGTCGATGCGGTAGAGCCAGATTCGACACTTCAGGTAGAACATAGACGTGCAGCGTTCGTAGCATCCGTAATGTCGCAGATGGAGAGTCATAATACAGTGCACTCAGAATTTGACGTAGCAGATAGGTTGTTTGGCGATTCCAGATTGACAGGGGAGCAGCGGAGAGGGGCGTGCCTACGCGTGAGGAGTGGCACCGTAACTCCCTCGTGCCCGTCGTGCAAAGACAATGAAAACGTCCAACCAGCGATATGCGAGACATGTCCGGCTGTTAAGTCATTGAGAGGACAGCGACGTGAGAAGGTCGAGGTCAATGAATAGTCGGAAATTCGCGAGGAATTCGAACAAAGGAGGGCCACGGTTAGCGCCCAAGGTCAAAACGCGACCTGGACGCGTCGTGTCGTGGACACAACTCTCACCGCGAACACCATGCTGTCTACTGCAGCCACCCCTCCACATTATCCTTCTGCCCATAAAATGCCCGTTCAAACGATGAATCATTCGCTATTCGCTCCTGCCACCACCGAAATTGTGACTTACAACTTGGATATCACCCACGGCGATGGCACAAGTCACGGTCTTGAACCCGGTCAGACTTCAGGGGGGTATAGCGTGCTTGAGGTGACTATTCTGACCCACAGTTATTGATAAGTATTGACTGTAGTCGAAATAGATGCCGAGACTGTACCAAATCACCAATCGAGGCTATTGGGCGGAGGTACCCAAGTGGGTAGAGCCATACTTGGAGCCGGAGCCACTGGAGACATTAAGTGAAACAAGCCAGTGTGGCATGTTAGCCTGGAGGGTTGATAGAAAAGAGATCCGAGAAGAAGTGGCCCGGACGTTCATGGGCGAGCTCGTCGCCGAGGACGACGAGTACATTCCTTGCGATGAATACGAGCCCTGGTACCCGGACTGGTGGAACGATCACTCGAACTCGAGGCCATAGCAGTCACAGCATCCACAAGATGCTCAGAATATTCCAACGACAGACTCCGATGCTTTGCAAGCGTAAGCATCGGAGAGCGTAGTCTGGAACCCTGACCACCCTGCGGAGTCCATGCCGTCACGGTGCGGGATACGGCACTGGGTATGGAGGAGCATTCTTTCTAGACCTACGGGATGACACTCAACGCGGTGAACATAGGTCGTGGGACTACAGAGCGGTTGTGATGTGGTGTTCCTAGAGCAGCCCTATTGGTTTCCTGTGTTCACATTCATCCAGAATACTATATCATTCTCAACTTCAAGTACTCACATGTGAATGCCAAAGACGGAGGTCTTCTTCCACTACATTAGTACTTCATTAGCAGTCATCATGCATAAATTCCCTATTTGCAATCTCACCATGCTGGCCAACAACGGTACCAAGCACACTACTCGGCCAGATCAAGCAGGAAGTACGACAAAGTTTTGGAGGTAAGTGTGCCTGCTTGTAGAGGGTTTAAAGGCATTGACGACCATTGAAAAAGATTCCAAGACTTTATAGAATCACAAACGTCAGCCTACCGAGGTATTGGTCGCAGGTGCCAGATTGGGTTGCGCCATACCTCGAGCCACCCTCGCCAGAGATTGAAAGCGTGGATGATGATGATATTGCGTATTCACGGTGAATAGACGTGTTGGGTAGGGAAGGGTTAAAGGGTTGGGCCCGGGAGATCTTGTCCCCGACGAGGACGAGTACGTCCCATACAAGTAATAATACGCAGGACACGACCACCGAAGATCGAGTAGCCTGTCAATCCAACAATCAGTCTAGAACACCAGAACATATAAAACTTCATTCGTATCCGTGGATCATACTTGCCGAGTCGATCAGGTTCTGACTGGGAAAAGCCCACGGTAACCTGTGCATTCCATGAGAAGACATGCAACGGCGGAAGAGCATCACCAAACTCACAGTATTAAAGTGTGCATTATTGTTGACGTGCTGTTAGACGGTACATCCATGGGGTCGACGGACAACCGAAAACGCTGCATCTTTATACAGCGAGATTTATTGTGCACATGGGTAATCAGAAGGGCGTGCCGCAAACGCAGTTGCTACAAGGAGATTAGCCACGAATACGGTTCTGGACCCTGCGGCAGGTTGATCCCACCAATATTCCTGTGCCGTTTGTATCGGATCGTATCCCAATTTGTGGCATGGAGGGAGGTATGTGGAGGTGAGAATGCGTACGTTTCCATTTGAACACGTTGAGGAGCATCTCAGTCTCTTATCCGTTTGGGTATTCCTGCCAATTGCGGGTGGTTATAACGTGCATTGAACCCTGATCAAGACCATAGAACCCAGATTTTCAAACGACAAATCATGAAAAAGAGACATGCGATGACCTCAGAACACAGAGAGACTCATGGGCATGCAATGAGGAGCAACGGCAATTACGTCGAGTCAACTGCAGCATGCGTCAGGGAGTAAGGAGGCAAGATGAGAGGCCAATCGTTCACTTGAGCAGACTCAAGAGTAAGTGAAAAACGAGAAACGAGATGGATATATGAAGGGCTTGGATAGAACCGACTCCGCTACAAAAGGTAACTCAGGCAAACAGATACAAACAGCACTATGATCGTCCTCGTCGATCCGTACGAGAGAAAAGAGCAAAGAGAAATAAAACGGAGAAGAGAAATATAAAAAGCAGAAGTACAAGGGTGATGAAGGCTACAAGAGATGTTTCAAGTGGGGAGGCAAAGAAAAGGAGGTCTTCTGTCGTGTGAAAGGAAAAGGACAAGTCTTCCGTTTGTAGTCACCCTAAATGCGACCGGCCAACTGAATACAAGCAATATGCCATGATGAGGTTACCCGTGAAACAATCCTCCGTTGAGGTAGGGGGAGGTGACAAGTGTACGCGAACTATGGTCGTTGCCGCAGTTGCCGCAGGAGAAGTTGAAGCAAGTCAAAAGTCCAAACTTCAATCCATGAGTCACTTCCAAATCAGGAAACTATTGTCGTTCACACTCGATCCAGACTCGGAGGAGTTTCGAAGTTACGCTGCCACGAGCTTCTCATATTCGAACCATGCTGATGAGCAGTATAACTATCAGCTTAGAGAACATGCCCATAGCGTACTCGTTCTGTACTCTACTCTCATAAAGTATTGCCGCAGTCAATGGGAGACGGTATTGGCCAAGTATTATGCAAACAATCGGCCTTGTTCGATAACACACTGGCAGTGGCGCGCTTCTGTCTTCTGTCGTACACCAAATATTCACTAATTGCAGCTGACGCACTCGATCTCTTGAGAAGTTAGTACGATAGAGATACTGAAATTGGCTCCGAGTCGTAGAAGGGATAAGTGGAATGGCTCGAGGGCAGAGATGCTGCCACCGACAATGGGTTAACAACATACGGGATCAGAATTGATTGGAGCGGCTCACTGAGTGTTATCGCGAAGACAAGTGGAAAGCGGGAGCGAGAGGGGACGGGAGTGGCATGGTGACTCTTCTTGAAAGGGAGAGCACCTTGAAAGTACCCTTGCTCCTGCAGAGAAAGCGCGACTTGCCCGCAATTACAATGGAACATTGCGAGGGTCTAGAAGATCAATAGCCTCAAACTGCCACTCGGAAGAGAACAGATTATCGTTGAAAGAAAGGGAACGAGAGGCCACTAGTAAGCGCCCGCCAGGGTCATAAAAGCGACCTCGTCGCGAAGCATCGTGAACTCCACTCCACCTAAACTTGATTCAGTCTACCGCAGAGCATTTCTGATGCCCTTAATCTGCGCCTATACTCTCCTATGAAGACTGTCAACACATCACTCCTCGCCATCGCTAATAACATCATCACTCACAACGCCATTCGCGAACTGAATCCATCTCTTTTTCAGGCGGGTATAGCATGCTTGAGGTAACTATTCTGACCTACAGTTATCAATAAGTATTGACCTCATTGGATTAGATGCCAAGATTATACCAAATCACCAATCGAGGCTACTGGGCGGAGGTACCCAAGTGGGTAGAACGTCACTTGGAGCCACAACCACTGGAGCAATCAAGCGAAGTAAGCCAGTGCGACATGTTAGACTGGAGGGTTGATAGAAAAGAGATACGAGACAATGTGGCCCGGACATTCATGGGCGACCTCGTGTCTTGTCTGAGGACGACGAGTATATTCCTTCCAATGAATACGAGCTCGGGCACCAAACCTGGTCGTACGATCGCTGGTGCTCATGTCCGAAACAGACCAAGCGTCCACAATACGAAACACGAATTACCACCACCGACACCGATGCTTCGCATGTACAAGCATCGGAGCTCGTGGTCTGGAATTCGGGCCGACCTGTGGGCACTATACCGACGTGGCTACAATTAGTGGGAGGGAATAGGGATATGTGGTAGAGGTAAGTGTCAATCTTCCGACTCGGAGGACACGAACAATTCTGAACCTGGTTGGATTAGACCAGAAGACGGAGGTAATATCCGTTCACTCCCGGTCACCACGGATAACATCATCACTCACAAAATCCAATGAGACAACGTACCGAGACCTCCCATGGAACTGCTTCAACACTCAAATGCTACACCTTGCGAACGATGAACAAATCACTTCACACGGCCTTCAGCAACATTGATACTCACCACAACCATATCATGGCGACGGCGACGGCGAGGCTTCAGACAGATAATGCTTGTTGGAGTGAGTTTCCTTCTTCTACCAATGTCAAAAGGTATTGACTGCATCTGGGACTCGGCTGGGTCCGCTTCCAATACCGAAGAGAACGATTGCTATACTGAACTTGTAAAATTAGACACGTGTAGTTAAATGTATTATTAAAAACGTACGGCTGAGCGGTTGCTTGCTGGTACCCGGTCCCAGTAGCAGACTTCCCCGTTCGGAAGGGATGAATCGCGATATCAACTAGGTAGAGTAAAGTAAAGACCTCGACCATCGTGTCAGAGAGTATACAGGCGACGCGAGCGCAACGATATACTCACCTATAATCAATCAACCTGATACCACTGGACACCCATGTCTCTCTCCGGCGAAGAAGAGCGCATGTCGTTCAGAAAATCGTTATAATGTTTCAGACTGGCAGCGGCGGCGATTCTCATTCCCTCAACTGGTCCAAAGTCCGCCTAGACAAAGACAACCCATATCACATACACTCCGCTGCTTCAAGCGCAATGCGCATATTGTAAGTGACGGATATCATTGTATGGGCGATCTCCCGCTGTAGACTCCATCCCGGAGGATAATAGTGGTATTGTGATGAGCATACTCAGTTTGCGAGCCTTATATTCCTCGAGGGTTCCGGAGTCGGGTCTTCAATTGTACTAAAAGTAATATCCACTGGGCCGGGTGGAAAAGGACACCCACTGGCAATTGCAAGTGACGGCGCTACGCATTCTCCGGCGGATACAAGGTCGACAAAGAGAATAGGACCCACAACACATATAGTCAGTCATGATCGTCGTGGCATGGGTTCAATTCTCAATGTGGTCGATGTACCGGAGAGAGATCAACACGGTGAGCTTGCGGGAGTCCGAGGTTCAAGCTAAGTGTCGAGTCGTCCGCGTCAGGCAGCGTCAGGCTCTAAGTAGGGAGAATCGCAGATACATACGCTTTGAGGACAGACGGCAAACGACAGATAGCGTCGACAGACTCACAATGGTAACAACATGTTCTCCGTTAATCGCAACGACGTACATTTGGACAACCGCACGGCTTGAAACTCGATTTCAGCCGGACGTTATCCATGACGTCGTCTTTGCAGATTGAACAGAAGCGGACAATACCTTGCAGCGACTGTAATCCGAGCCCCGGCATTTATAGGGACGGGCGGTGAAAATCCGGGGCGACCATAACGACTGCTGAAAGCCTTGGCATAAGTCGAAGCAGACGGAAAGAAGATGAGTACTTGGGTTGCTTGTAAAAGTCTCCGGTTGCCATGACCTCCGAGCCCCAGGAATCCAACCGGTGTCCATCCGCCATGGCATCTGGACGTCGAAACAGAAAAAAAAGCTCATATACAGATCTAGAAAACAATTTGGGTTTACCGTAGATGAAGTCTCGTGGCTCATCAGCCTGAGTCGCTTTCCTCGCGACGGTCAATCAGTGTTAGATGGTGGACGTGGAGGAACACAGTCTCTACTTGAGCTTGAACCTGGCATTGATCGTGATAGTGAGTGGATACAGTAGCGTTCAATAACGGCAATAGATATTCCTTACTGGAATTCCCGCATACATGCACTCAGTTTGTAACTCGCATACTTGTGGGGTATTGAACTTGGCGGAGAAAGAGGATCAGGGGCTCAAGAAGAGATTCGCATCATCCACGTACTGTTTTCAGAAACTATGAATTGCAGACAGACACAAGTATTGTATGATGGTAGTCAGTCAGGGAGAAAAAAAGAGGAAAAAGAAGTCGGTCAGAAAATGAAAAGAGGAGAGGACATCGGCAACCCGCACGAAACGGTACAGACTACCTAAGGGAGGAGAGGTGTCAGGCGGGTGTCAGAAAGGGATGGGGGGTATACGGAGCCCAGAAAAGCAAAACACAGATGCAACAAACGGTTCGTGTAATAAAACGTATGTATATAGGAATCTTCCTCGAGATCAACCAAAAGAATGAACACGTTCTCTTTCTTCCCCACAATAAGTATATGTTATCAAAGCCCATGATAATGATATAATGCCATAAACCCCACTCGTCGTCTCTATCCTTCTTTGTTACGAAGCTGTTCCCTTCCACCTGTCAAGGCAGAAAGGAAAGAGGCCGAAATGAAGCATGATGAAGCGAGCGAGAACCACTGCACAAGGGGTGTTGCGAGACCGAAACAGATGGAAGGGGTGGTGAGGCGAAGGCATCTCAGAGCGCAACGGCAGCCAAGACGGTGACGGCTCCAAGGAGAGCAGAGAAGCCACCGACATTGACAGCACCCATCGAGCGAGAAGCACCGTTCGTCTTTCCGCTGATAACACCATCGGAAAGGGAGCCAGCAGCTTGGACGGCGCCCTGCAAGAAGTTCTGACCGCAAGTGCCCTGGACGGCTTGGTACAGGTCAGATTGGCCTGCGAGGATGCTGCTTTGGGAGATGCCGGGGCCGTAAGGGCTGTTAGACTCCCAGCTGACGAAAGAGGTCATCGCCGAACGAGCGCAGGACGTGCATAGTTGGTCCTTGGGGGTGGCGGCGGTGAGGAAGAGGAAGGCGAGGTTGGAGGAAGAGAAAGTGCTGCGGTTGAGCTGGAACACCTTTTGACCGTTGTTGTTCGCGGTAGTGTACAGGGAGTCGATGGAGGTCTTGGTGGCAATGCGAGTAGCGCAGTAGGCACCGCTGTCGTCCTTGGAGCAGATGGCTGTCCTCAACGGTGCGATGGAGTAGAGGGCATCGTAGAGGGGAAGAACGGCATCGTTCTTCTGCGACGTGAGCTCGGCGTTACAGTTGTTGTAGAAGTCAGCGAGCTTGGCGCGGATGGCACTCTCGTCACACTGAACAGCACCACCGCAAACGGTGTTCAACGTAGTGCTGACGGTGGACGCAGAAACGGTGCCCGTAGAGTTCAGAAGAGTGGACGTTACGTCGATGATGGGGCCTGTGCACGATGCCAGGCTCGCGTCGTTGTTCAGTGTGTTGAGGAAGGACGCGCAGCCTTCACTGATTCCCGCAGGAATGAGCGGCTGAAAAGACGAACAGGGGTCATCGTGAGCAATATTCCCTGCAAAATGGGAATACAAAGCGTACCGAAGACTGTGCGAGGACGACGGAAGCGAAGAGGGATACCACTGCAAAGGATTTCATGATTGTTATGGACAAAGACGAAGGAGTGGACGAGTTCTTTAGAGTCGACGACGACGACGAAGGTGGGGAGAACGCTGAAGAAAAGAAAGAGGAACGACGAGCAAGCTGGAATTTGCTGCAGCGCCAAGCGTGTTTGTTGTCACGACAACATGTGCAAACCTCCCAGGCGGCTGACCATCCCCGCCAATGGCCAATCAAAAATATCCAAAAAAGGCTCGCCCGAGGCATAGCGACGCCAGCAGGATTCGAACCTGCGCCCTCAAAGAGGAACAGATTTCTAATCTGTCGCCGTAACCACTTGGCTATAGCGCCTCAACAAAGGAGTAACATATATAGTATACAAAGCATTCATGTCTCTTGTTGCTATCACCTAGCCTCTGCAACTCTGCGCCGTACCCCATCATATTCGTTCTGTGTAATACTAATAGGAAACTCGCCTGCCCACGCATACGACGGACATTAACTCAATTTGTGAGGGTATGAGAGTCGTTGTGGCTCTGAAGTGTTACTCACATGGTTACGTTACTTTTCTCAGGTATTCCTCTAGTACACATCATGATCATGTACTGCCGGTGTCGACTCACCCAAAACAGTACCTCAGGTCTTAGGGTTCCAGTGCATGCTCTTTCGGGCAACGATAACATGCACGTCGCGAGATTGCCCGTCTAATGTTCAGGAGTCCCACCAGCATGGCATCTTGTCCGAGACCATCAGCAGAATTTGATTCTTGTCCTAATTATTCCACCGAGCCCACGCATGAGGTTCGAAGGAATCGGTTACCGTCACGACCGACAGTCCGAGGGTCGATATCAAGACCCAGAGGAGGGCACCTTGGCCATCGGAGTACGAGCCAAGCCCTCAATGAGCTAGAATCACACAATTATCCACGCCCACATACCGCGGCTTTGGACTGCGTGCAACCACCGGGGACGGAGTTCCCAGACTCGCCATCACTGTTCTCCATTTCCGTCAGCTACAGTGTCAAATCGAGCTGTGAGGCCCTCGACAGTTAGTGATCGTGTATAGCCTCGAAGAAGCTTGCATGATGCTTATCGGCTCTCAGGACCCGTAACGTCTCACGAGCTCACATGCTTTCCTCCAGGTTCTTACTTCCTCGGCGCGCTATTGATATCTCTGGTGCACCCGGCGAGGTAAGTCAGGATTTTCACTTAAATAGTCTCTTGACCTGAAGTAACGTCCTGTTAGACTTACGTCTCCAGGACTACCTTCCAGCTTCGTATATGCTTGGATGATCAACTAATGCAGATAGGATAGCTCTGCCGGTACCGCGATGGCTCCTTCACACGTCTTTTGCAAAACGGCACGCTTCTTGTTGTACGCGCTACCAATGCTATGGTGTTTCGCCTTGGCCAGGACATCGCGTCCCTTTGTTGTAGCCCATCTGTCGGTTCATCATGGTATGTCAGTTTCCGCTCAGCGACGGCCTTGCTCATGCAGTCATCCAGCAAGATGGGTCTGTTCTCATCGCCGTGTAACCTATCGTTCTGCGGCTTAGACGTCTACAAGACGGGGAAGCCAAGTTTGTCGATTCACGACATACCACACCATATGCACTTGTCATTGATAAGGTGTGACAGACTCTCTTTTGCTATGCCTTGACCTTCAAATAGCCTTGGCCTGGTGGCTGGCGGCCCATTAATGTTCAACTCTGATACTCGAATGCACGCAAACATCCTCCAATCGTTCCTTAATGACCCATAAAGTCGGAAAACGACTTACACGATGGCATATGTCTTGCGTATGATTGGATGTCCGTGCTTCAGGACGACAGATATGTCGTGCTCATAGCCTTCAACGAATGCTGAAGTCCCTTTTTGTGGCCTCGTAAAAAGGTATATAAGGGGTGAACATACAGCCTCCAAGAAAGCAAGCCAACTCGGTCTTCTACATCGGATCTTCTACACGGTACAATGGCCTTCAAAACCCTCGCTGCTCTCATTGCTGTCGCCGCTATCTCAGCCGCAAATGGTATGTCTTCCGCTCGTATAGTCCTCATACAACGGGAAGCATGTTCTAATCTGTCTCGATTGCTCTGTAGCTGCCATCACCAGGCGTGTTGCGTGCCCCGATGGCAAGAATACGGCCACGAACGCAGCCTGCTGCTCTCTGTTCGCCATCCGTGACGACATCCAGAAGAATCTCTTCGACGGTGGCAAATGCGGCGAAGAGGTTCATGAGTCTCTCCGGCTCACCTTCCACGACGCCATTGGCATTGGTGCCAACGGGTCAGTATATCCCTCAAATTGTTGTGCTAGCTCTCATTGACATGACATCCTGCTCTCTAGCGGTGGAGGTGCTGATGGATCCATCATCACGTTCTCCAACATTGAGACAAAGTTCCACGCCAACGACGGTATCGACGAGATCGTGGAGACACAGAAGCCTTTCATCGCTAAGCACAACATCAGTGCAGGGGACTTGTCAGTACATTCCACACAAGATGTTTCTCATTTTGCAATTCTCTGACAGTTTCCATGTAGCATCCAGTTTGCCGGCGCAGTCGGTCTCAGCAACTGCCCCGGTGCTCCCCAGCTCAACTTCTTCCTCGGACGTCCACCTGGTAATTACTCGTGTAGCTATCACACGTTGATGATGGCTGACAGCAATGAATAGCCAAGGCTCCTGCCCCCGACAAGACCGTCCCAGAGCCTACCGGTAAGCTAAAACCAACGGGAACATCATCGCGTTCTACATGATAGATCTAAACCCTCGCGATAGACAACGTCGACACTATTTTGGAACGTTTTGCCGATGCCGGTGGGTTCCAGGACTTCGAGGTTGTATGGCTTCTCTCTGCGTGCGTGTCCCATGCTTTTCTTGGTTAGCATTTCCATCTGATTTCTCCCATCGCAGGCACACCGTAGCTGCCGCCGATCGCGTCGACCCTAGTATCCCAGGAACCCCCTTTGATTCTACTCCAGGCATCTTCGACACTCAATTCTTCCTTGAGACCCAACTCAAGGGTACCAGCTTCCCAGGGTATGTGGCACTCGGCCTTGGGTTTTGATCTATTGTTGGCTAACGGCTAGCTCGGAAATTAGGCGTACCGGTCATGCAGGAGAAGTCTTGTCGCCGCTCCGAGGTGAGATGCGCCTCGCGTCTGACTTCCTCCTTGCCCGGGACAACAGGACGGCTTGCGAGTGGCAATCCTTTGTCAGTAAGTACCCCTTCCATCTCTATCCCGCCGAATCACGCTGGGAAAAGAGCGGACGCTGATGCTTATGCGATGTACGAACAGACGACCAGGAGAAGCTCATCGAGACCTTTCCATCTGTGATGCTCAAGTTGTCCACTCTCGGACACGACGTTAACGACTTAATCGACTGCACCGAGGTAATCCCTATCCCTCCCACCTTTAACAAACCCGCCACTTTCCCCGCCGGGCACAGTATCAGGGATGTCCAACAGGCTGTGAGTGCACTGTATACCGACACTCTGAATGAAACATCCTGACTGACTCCTCGTTCAGTGTGCCGAGACCCCATTCCCTACTCTCAAGACTGACCCTGGCCCGGCCACTTCCGTCAAACCTGTGTAAGTGAACTCAGCCAACCTGAAATGCAGATCATTCGCTCACGATCAATGCATACAGTCCTCCTTCTTAAATGGGCTCGTTTCTTTTGCTGGGTATAGGGTATCGGTAACAAAACTTCGACATGATTGACTCGGGAGACTGGAGTTCACTCCTCAATGTAACCAACATGATAAATTCGATGATAGAATGTGCAATGACTTGCTAAGGACACAATACGATCTCAGCCAGTGAACAGTCCGCGAGCGAACCATACGTTGCCAAAGGTGGTAGTTCCAGTGTATTCAGAGTGTATCCGAGATGCTTCCAATCGCACGTAAGGTTATAAATACCATGGTACGTACAGTGACTATTGCTCCCACTGACGTGAATACAAACAGACGGCGGTCCGCCATTCAGTAGTGCTGTCTGCGATTCAGTAGTGCTGTCTGCGAACACCAACTCAACTCAAAATACTACCCCCGGTCCACGGGAACAGAGTGACGTAAGGACTCGACTCGACAGAGGGAGCTATACTTATATTATATGGGTAGAATGACCCAATAACTTTGATCGGTAAGATTATCAAGAAATCATCATCAGCATTCAACCTCCTTTCAATTAACTACCACTATCACCGCTCCTGCTGCCCGATTGACGACTACATCGCCCCCTTACTGAACCAAGTACTAATCTCATAGTCAACTGGATGATCCCGAAAAACTACTCCTACCCTTCGCGTCCTACTACTGGGAGGGAACCCACTTATTCTGAGATGCGCTCCAACGCTCGGTTCTTCCCGTGGCTTTATCCATTCTATACCGTTGACCATTCGGAGCGGTCCATTCCTCGTTCTGCACGGGCCTTCGTTGCTGTTGCTGACCGCCTGCCGCTGCGCGGGCTGCCCGCAATGCTTCAGCAGCTTCACGACCCATCGGCGCCTGCTTCTGACGAGGAGCGGCTGTCTGGGCTTCTGGCAATGGTTGACCCGGAGGAGGCATTCCGGGACCCCCTTGGCCGACAGCACCAGGAGGAGCGCGGTTGGCCCAACCGGATCCGGAGCCTGTGTACACGTTCCATTGCTCTCCCGTCCGTTTGGAGGTATCCTGCATCCAAAGGTCACCTTGTTCGTCATAGATACGGCCTTTCTTGGGGTCAGGCTCAGCGTGTTGGGTGTTCGGACGGGGGACAGGGCCGTATTTGCTGTTCCACATTCGATCCCCCTGCACCGGAAGTGGCACGTCTCTGCTGCCCTGGCCCGCAGTGGCCTTGGCTTGATCAACTGTCCCCCTAGTAATGTACCGTTAGCATCTGGTTCCAGCAAGGAAAAATGCATTCTACCATCTATTTTGGAAATCCGGGTCTTGGATATGGAACGTCTCACCTACACGACTGCTGGCTTTCGAAACGTGACCTCCGGCTGCTAATTTCCCGTCTTTGTTGTAGCCGGTCATCGTCACATGATCTGCTCCGCCCATGCTCCTGGAGCCGTGGGCAGTATCGCTAGGAAGGCGAGAGAAACGTACGTTGAGAGCCTGCATAATATTGCAAAGAAAGCCCGAGACACGTACGTGATACGCATGTTGCTGACACCGTCAGCCAAGAGTTGTGCCGAAACATCAGGCCTCGTCACGAATGTCTGCGTGTGATCGAGGACATCCTCCCGCTGCTTCCCAGACTTTTTCCCTCCCAATGTGGTGGTCGCAAAGCCAATATTGACACTTCGCTCGTTACCAGGAGGAGGGCCAGCATTGTAAGATGGAGCAGTGTTTGGACTGACAACCACCTGGCTGTGTGAACTGTGAGAGCCTGAGCGATGCGACCCACCAAGCGTGAGGGGAGGAGGATTGCCATGGGGCCCACCAGAGAGCGCCATGTTAGGAGGAGTCCCATGGGGACCAGCTGCACTCGCGCCCATGGCCATGGGAGAGTTGCCTCCGGCCGACCCGGAGCTCTGCGTGCGGTAGCCAGAGCTGCCTGTGCCCGACTGCGAAGGGCGACCGCCGCTTCCAGAGTTGCCCGAACTGGACCCGCCATGGGAGGAACCGCCGGAGGCAGTAGGGACCCGCTTGTAATGTTGGGTCATGTCATTTGACGAGTACACCTGGCTCACTGTCGACAACGCAGTAGTGTGGTCGACGTCGTCGCGACCAACGAGTTCAGTGCACCCGTCAGCAGACAAGGCGGTCGCGGATTGCGAAAGGGGGGTGGCAGATACAGCTGGGGCCGCAATAGTAGCGGCAGCGACGGCGATGACAGTGGAGAGATGCATGTTTCTTGTCTTGGAGAGATTAGAGAGAGGTGATGGCGATGGGCGAGGGGAGATGGGAAATGGGAGCAAAGGTAGTTAACAGAAGATCGTGATAGGGAAATAGCGGGGAGAAACGGTGAACCAGCACCTGAGATTTGCAGAGCGTTGAGGATGAAAGGCGGAGACCAGCTGAGGAACTGTTGCACTGAAAGCAGTCCCTTTTATCATAGGCCAGATATGCCAGTGCCTGCGACGGTAGACTGGCTCCTAAGTGATCCCATAGCCTCAGGCGAGATGCAGAATTGCAGGAAAATATGTTCTCTTAATCAATCGGGACTGCGGGCGCGATTGACAGAGCGCGAATCAGTGCGGGTTCACGCTATGTTATTCATCGGTGAACTCCACTGACCACGCAACCGGGCCTCCCGACTGCCTGTGTAGGTGGAGAATTCAAGAGCCAAAATTTGCTCGCATAAACGCTACCTTGAGCCCTATAAGGTACCACTGACCTGTGAGAGTCACAATGGACTCGGCGAGACTCAATAGTGCTATTGATTTGATCTCGCGCCCAATCACTGATATCTGCGATTGGAGGACCTAGCACTGGCAGCATCCCACTGCTCGTATATTAAATGCCAGCAATGCGAATAGAGGCACTGATACCTCTACTCCGGCGCATAAGGAAGGCCATCGATTCTCTACCTGTGATCAATTCTGTTTGAACAGAAACTAGTCAGGAACCAGGAGCTTGGAAAAGTCACTTTTTGCGAACTACATACCACTAGTACTTGCTACGCATTGTTGTGCGCACGGGAGTGATTGTGTCGAGATCTGATCATGGCTGGCATAGGCACGGCGCTGAGCCGTATTTGACCATGAACTTCCCAAGGAACGGGAGTTGACACCTTCGACATCAAGTTCCAGTTAGTATATGTTGTTTCAAGTTCAAGTTCTGTGCAAGTACAGCGTACCTCGTATCAATACCATCAACAGGCCGTTCCGACGGGATACCCTCTCAGGCTCACCCTCCCAGGTAGAGCACACTTAGTCCACCGAAAGAACAAACAAATGTCAAACTCTTACTTGAACAAGCGAAATCATGGCCGCCCATATAAACCAAGTCGCTTGGCTTCCTTGACATCGGCAGAATCGGATGCAGCCTGGTGCAGTATGCAATGTGGATGCCGCCTAGAGTAGCTGCCAAGTTATTCTTCGAAACGCATGCTGTGCCAGTATCCCGCGCCCGCCACTACGGTCGGGGACTGAGTAGTAGTACTTATCGTTGCCCAACCTGAAAGTTGATCACGACGGAGCGAGGTCGGGGCCAGCTGCATTGCAGATGTTGAGACCATCATACAAAGGAAGGAAGGTATGTAGTTCAAAATATACCAGTAGGGGGATTTGTACATGTACGGTAGTATACCCTGGTGTACCGCGTCAAGACAATGTCGCATCTAGATTCAAAGGATGCATAACTTGCGAACGAACGACGTCACCCCATCGGCATCCATATATGGTAAGTATCAGCGCGGCTTCTCCGAGTACTTCCGCGACAGGAGCGACCAATAACGTTAACGTTGACAACTAGTACTCAATCACGACTGACGGGGTCCTTCCTGTGGCTCAGCTTGAAAGCCAGTAATGGTGGTAATACTAGTAAGTACGGCATTTATGCGAACTCCTGGGAGTAAGCCTGAGGCTACGATTGGCGAGATTCGAATTCGTTAAGCAGTGCCTCCATAGATAAAATATTCAAGTCGACGTCTTGAACTTGAAATCGCTTTGTTTCGGACACCCTCAAGGTAAACATCAAGTTACAGAATGAAGAGGCTATTGATGCGCCCGCTTTGACAGCTACGGGTGATCGCGCGTCCCGCCTCAGGCTTCACCCTTCGCATGGACAAGATTCTCGGGTCGGAATGCTGATGAAACCTTGCACGGCGATTACATTATCGTACTAAATGACACAACGTGATCCTGTGTTCTCACCGTCTCTTCTACAGTCGCGTCGCTTCACTTTAGTTGAAGTTGACTTCCATTTCCTTTCATACCCTCACTGACTCAAGTTGATAGATCCTCTTCGAAGGCGAGCCGTCTCGTCTTGACGGAGTATCTGCTTGTCACATTTATCATACAGCGTCAAACACGGTGAGTATGCACAATGTCAACGTACCTGGTATGTCCCGCTGAATAACGAGATAAATGGTTCTTGCATCAGAACTACTATGTTTGGCCTTGAAGGGTACCGCCATCGTATTGAGAATTGCGTCCAGATCAGCCTATATATCCCGATGTCGGATGCGTTCAATTGCTCAACCGGGAGATTTTGAGTCGGCGCAGCCTGAGACGAGTTGCTATGCAGATGATCTGGGATAGTACACCCGGCTTCGGCACGAGCTCAGCTTTGTGTACATAGTCTTTTTCGCATGGACACCAATGCCCGGTGGCGCCCTGCGCAGACAATATTGTCACGTCTTAACCTGATGGAAAGAGAGGGCCTATGAAGATTAACTCTGAGACACTGTCAATATGAGTGGCAGGTTGAGTCCATACCGAGGAAGTCCAAACTTGATGCACAACGTACACTGCGAGGACAGTCCCGTCATAAGTGAGATGAAAATCCCGACATCATCAAAATCTCATCAGATTACACGGCCAGCAGGGAAACTTGGGAAATCATAGGTTTTGAGCGTACGTGGAATTCTTATGTTCAGAACATAAGATTTCCCGGTGTCCGCCACAGCTTTATCTCAAAACCCGGGGAACTCAGGTTTTCCACCAGTATAGAGGCGCCAAGAAGTTCGGTAGAGAAAAAGAAGATTCTATGGAATTCCGTGCTGCTGATATCAAGCTCTGAACCAAGATCTGGCGTGATTTGGCCGGCCACGATTGCCTGGAAAGGCTTGTCACATGACCAAATACATCCGGACATTGCGAGCCGACGCAGGTCGACGCACCTTCAGGCTTCCGCGCGCGCTTACGAACCGCGTACCCCGCGCTAAATCCAGGCAACATTCCCGCCGCTTGCACAAGTTGCAAGGCTTGCAGCTTGCAGGTGTGTGTGCTCAGCCCGGCTCAGCCTGTATGCTGCTGAGCAAGTATTAAATAAATATTACAATGATATGGGATTGTTGAAAATACATTAGAGTGAACTCTGCATGTCTGTACATCTATATTGCAGCAGCCGGACAACCTAGCTTGAATGAGCAACAAATGCTAAGTCCAGCTACCTTGGGGAAGAAGAGATGGAGGTATGACACATATTGTATGTAACCTCTGTTGTGAACAAACAACAGTTGGTGGAGTGGTATGGATGTGGGTTGGTTAACTCGCGTTGCGAGATCCAGATGTGGTGGACGTGGGTTCAACTCTGGCTTGTGCGTAGACATTTTTGGTCTTTATTTTGATTTACCGCGTTCGCCGTGGCGCTCGGAATCACCGTATGTTTTCCGCATGTGCATCAACCCAACCCTCGAGTTGCCATGGACTTCAAACTTATTATTTCCGCATGGGCGCCACAGTGTGGCCGGGTGGGCGCGCGCCTTACATCTGTCCTATGGAATGTTGCGGGCCGTGTATCCTCATTCCGTCAACTCCTACGTGCATAGCAAACATGAAGATTCCACAATCAACATTTTTATGTTTCAAATTGTTGAAAGCATTCGAAACATAAAAATGTTGATTGTGGAATCTTCATGTTTGCTACGC
>JSYW01002437.1:0-18086 GCA_000787475.1 Lentinus polychrous
GGGAAGTTCATTGAGGGTCCATCAGCCTTTTGGTTTTCAACGAAACTGATGCCGACAATGTTTCTATTCTCATCCTTCAAGAAGAACCTGATACCTTGGAAGCGACAAGTATCACCGGCCCATCGCCGCGTACACGAGACGCACCGAGGGAACTCTTCAGAGCGATATCGGTTGGACATGCACCGAGCAAACTGCAGCTCAGGTTGAAGCTTGGGTTTACCTTCTGCACCTACGATTGTGTCGGTGAAATTCGGAAGCTGCGCACTAAGACCGTGCAAGCACATACCAGTGCCGAAATCCTTGTCAGATGATGACTGTGAGAACGAGACCATGGTTCCCATTGCTATGTTTCGTCAGCTATGACTAATGAATGTGGATAGCAGTTGCGACGGACCATTTTGAGCAGCAATCTGAGCAGCTTCGTTGCGCTTTTTGGCGCTATATCCCCTCCGCGAAGTCGAAGCTGCACGACTGTGAGTACAGTCATTAGATGGACACGAACGATAGTCTAACCTGAACCATCGCCCGAAGCCTTTTTAGCTCTCGATTTCTTCTTGGTTGGCGCAGGTTCATCGGGGGTCTCATCCAGAGGTCTTTTCGGTGGGGGCATTGGCTGCGGTTGAATGGGGACAGCGACAAAGGCCACTTGTGGGTAATAAGCATGAGGAGAGGGTTGGCCTCGATGCTGCATTGGGGGTAACCCATGACCGGCATTGATAGATCCGCGAGCTGCAAGTCGAACAGAAGCCCTTTCAGTGGTCTGCCAAGCTACGCAGGAGGGAGTTAGAGCCACACAATTCGGGTTTGTCATAATGACAGGAAAGTAACCATTGGGTGCAAATGCTTGTGGTATCAGTTCGGGTTGTTGTTGCTCGTACTGCTGGGGAACATAGGCTGCGAGAGATCTAAGTGGAAGAACGAAGCCGGGGTCACATCTCACATACGTTTCGGGATATTATCATTCTGCATATGATGTGTACCTAGATGGGATGTGAATGGCTAAAGGACAGACCATCGAAGCAACGACAGCATACCATTCCGTTCATCGGAATACATAGGCGTCACAGGAGCATGATTGTATGGAATGTTGGGCGTTTCCTGATGCTGGGACCATGAGGAGACGTTCACAGGCTGATAGCTTGTGGAGGGCTCAGCATCGTTGCTCCTCTGTGACTGCCTCTGGTACTGTTGCTCAGAATATACCGCATGAGATGACTGGGCAGACGAGGGGCCGCTGGCAGGGTTGAATCTGCAGGACGAAGACGAGTCCATGTCCTGATGCCTGGGCGGGAGACGTTCCTCGGCCCCATGATCCCAGCTTGCAGCCGTGAGCCTGAAGGTGCCCGCGGAGTTATGCATGGGAGGATACGGAGGGGGAGGAGAGACATGCTGTTGGTGAGAGGAAGGCAAATATGCCACATTGCTGGCCAAACTAGGGAGCTGATTAGAAGCATAGACCTGGTGAGGGCCAAGATGACTTGATGGGCCCGAAGCTACTGGATTGAGCAGCTGGTCGATGGACGTTCGCTTGTTATGGCTCTGATCATGCAAGTTCATTGTTGCTCGATGAGCGGGACGGCGAGGACGCGGTCCAGGACGACTGTGCTCGGCGGGGGGCACGCAAGGGGAACAAGTGGAAGAGAGAAGGACGCGAGGCTCCCGGTGCTGCCGTTTTAGTTTACCGACGCTCTCAAGTCCGCACTCAACAACGCTCGTTCAGAAGCAAACTTTCGACCTCCGACTGTTCTGGCGCGTATGCCCCCCACGTGGCCACTGGCCGGAGTGAGTCAGAGTCAATGTCCCTCGGTTGCAACGCCAGCCACGTCTGCAGCGGGCAGCGGGCAGCGACAAAGCCAGGTTGCACGCAGACAAAGATGTTGTGCAAGTCTTGGATGCACCAGGCGAAACCCGTCAAGATGGAGGCTAGAGCACTGCTAGAGCCTGAGCCTGGCGCTCTCTGGCAGTGCCATCAATAAGTCCGATCGAACTCAGCAATTCCGCCGTGCCGGACGCTTGCCACTGGCTGCCTATCCCGCGAAAGCTTCCGCGATCTCCTTTTGCATTCGTCTTCCCGCGGGCAGATTGTACGCCCTCTCTCCGTGCCTCTCATGATACAAATGCCTCCGAGGGAGCAATAAGAACGCGTATATTGTAGTCGAAGGGTGTAAGGTAAAAATATATATCAATCGTGTATGTGATATATCTCTAACAATGCACATGCGGACCGTCCATAGCACTATCATTACAGGTCAGAATACGAAAAAAATGCGTGAATGCAAGTGAGAGAGCAATGTGTCGTCATGAACGTACAATAGATACAACTACTATGAATGAGAACATATCGTCAATAGACTTATGGTACCCAAGAGGAATGTTCCGGATCCCCGAAATCGCACACAACGCAAAGACCCTGGGAGGAAGGAAGAAAGACCCAAAATCAAAAGAATTTGCGGACGTACCCGGCGACCCTTGGAATCAAAGGCAGGATGAGGGGGAAAGCCAGCCATGCCAGTATCCCAAGTGTCGCCCCTAACCGTCATTGCGGTTCCGGTGGCGTACTCGGAGTGTCTCCGGGAACAATGGGATCCTCTGGCAGACGTTCTGCACACTCTTTGTCTTCGGCATTGGCCTTGGGTGTAGGTGTTTCAGCCGGCGTGTCGGTAACAGGTCCTGATATAGGAGCAACGTCATCTAGTATGCAAATGTCAACGGAAACGTTCCCAGTGAAAAGGGAAAGTGGCATACCATGTTTGTCCCCCTTCTCTTCAACAGCAGCAGCGGCTTCGGGTATAGGTGCAGCAGGAGGAGCAGCTTCGACTGCAGGACGTCAGACTCAACGATCAGCCTCACAAAGAGCGCTCGAACTTACGGCCAGTGCGGAGAGGTGCTGCAGTAGGTAGGATTGGTCGATCACCGGAAGAAGTGCCAGGCGAATCATCCGACAGAGGTGTATCCGGACTGGTCACTTTTTCCAAACTCCTCGGCTCCCGTACAACCTCCGATGGTTTCGATGGATCAAAAACAGTGCCAGCGATCCTCTTCGATATCGAGGACGATCGGCTACGAGACCCTGTTGGCGTCGATCGACCCTCAGGTACGTGTAACCGACGAGCGACCTGCTGAGCCTGAGCAGCTTGCCCTGTGGATATACTTTTGACGACCTCCGGACGAATGTCAGCCCACATCTGCAGGGCCTTGATAGACCCCCATTCGATGATCTTGCTGTTCAACCACTGCAATGACACAGGTTTCGTTAAGAAATCATTACATCCCGCGGCTAACGCTGCAACACGATCGGCCTGTAACGATGACGCCGTCAGTGCCACTATGATCACTGACGATCGGTACGGCGTCGATGTAGACGTTGAACGAGAATCCGCTGTGGATGCCTCTGAGGGCGTTTGTTGACCTTCGGATTGAGGTGTGGATGGGAATCCGACGGCGCCGTTCAGCTTTTCGATCCGCCTGATTTCTTTTGTGGCCTCGATGCCGTCCATGACAGGCATTTGAATATCCATCTGAGAATACAAATGTCTCAGAACGAAAAAATAACTCCTTGGATTAGAAAGGAGGCTCACCAAAATCAGGTGGAAAATACCGGACTTCCACTTTTGCACCGCCTCTTCTCCGTTCTTCGCGACATCGTACTTGATCTTCTTCTTCTTCATGAACGTAGACAGAATGGTCTGATTGATAGGATTATCTACGACGAAAAGTAAGCCGCTAGTTCACAACCAACGAAACACGCGCCTGGCTTACCATCGACGATGAGCACACTAATAGGGGGCACGATATTGGGCTCTCCGGGCACTTTCCCTTTCTTCGACTGGTTCGCCGCATCCGAACCACGATTTTCCGTGTGCGAGCGTCGGGTAGATCTTCGCGTCAGACCACTTTGCGTCGCTGGGGATCGCGGGGACGAAGGTGGGCTGACACTGACTTGGCTCGACCTACGAGATGTCCGAGGACCTGCAGGCGCAGATGTAGACGGCGGTAACTCGGATGGAGAATTCAAGCTTTGTTCGCTACCGGCCGAAGGCAAGTTGTCACTCGCAGACACAGTCAATGGTCGCCCCGTCCCTCTAACCGTCACCGAGGATGCGGATCCGCTATCGGGAGTGGTCGTCGTAGGGCGTGGTCCTGGTCTTGGCTTCACGTACTCGTTAGAAGGCACGCGGAACGGAGTTCCTCGGGGACGATTTGGGTCAGGGCGATCTCGTTCCATATGTGGAGGAGATGGTAAAGCGGCGGATGAAGCGGCGCGCGGTTTGGGATGGAAGAATATACCTGCAGGCGACCCATCGGGGCTTTGAATGACTAGTCCGGTAGAAGGCGAAGTCCCGAGTTTGACGGCAGCATCTGAGAAATATTCCATGCCGTCTGTCCCGCCATGAGGAGATGTCGGACCGTAATTGTGACCATCCCCCAGATCCTTCGGCGACCGTGTAGCACGGTCGGATCCGAGAGTCCGAACGCTCCCTGTGGAGCGACCGCTGGGCGATCGAGGAGCATTAGCGATGTTGAACCAAGGTGAGATGCCATGCAAACCAGGACTGATGGGCGACGTCGCAATAGGCACGAAGAAGGGGTCGACAACAGGCTTGGTGACGGCGGTATGCAAAGCCGTCAAGAAGCGTCGAGGGCCAGCTGGTTTGGGGATGACGATCACCTCGGGCACCCGGGGTGAACCGCCATTTGGGGGGAGGAAGAACGATTGTATGGCATCTTTCACCAGCTTAAAGTTGGCCAGACTGGTGAAATGAACAATGACCGTTTGTGGTGAGAGGGGTGAGACAGGATTGGGAGTTAGGCCCATCACTCTCGCGACTTGCGGCGACGATCGCGGTCGGTGATTGGTCGCTAGAGACGGTCGTTTCCGAGCCTGAAGATGCAGAGGATAAGCCCGTTCCGCTTTGAGCTTCTGCAGACGGGTGCGGAGGACACTGACATCGTCATCAATGAGGACGAACGACAGGGTATCAGTGTTGAGGCGATTGTTGGAAGACGATGTCGTCGAGGCTGAGGCTTCCTGCGTGGGCTGTTGGTTCAGAGGTGTTTCTGATTCAGTGCTCATCGTAGGATCGACCGATATTTCTGTCCTCTCAGGATGGGAGCCATCCGCTTCAGTCTCCGTTGAGACATGGCTAACATCCATACCCCATGCAGTGAGGTAACTTGAGAGATGGTGCGCGAAGGATCCCCTTGAGCTGGCATGGAGAGTTACCTTTTTGCCTCGTAGAGTTTCAACGAACTGATTCAACTGTTTCAGAGTCGGCTCGTGGGCTATTTGGAACTCTGGGGTGCCAACTATGGTAGCTTCTTCAGGAGTAAGAATCCCTGCGGGATTCACTACCGATGGCTCACCAGGTTCGAGGACGATAGCTAATTCGCACGCCCTGCCCACTATAGGAATTTTTGGAGGCACGTCGACGTCCAATGAGGCATTGATATGCCGCAGAAGCCGACGTAAGATAAGGCTGTTGAACTGAGGTGTAGGCCTATCATCTCCAGCGTCTTCGTCAGTTTCGTCGAGTGAGCTATGTCCATACCGATGCGCAATGTGGAAGGCGCATTTAAGAGCACTGCACGGCTCGGGGGAAGGACTCCCGCGTGCAGGATCTGGTTCCGTGGAGTCCTGGATGAACAGACCAAGCTCAATAGTGTCCCCACGTTTGCAAGTGCCGATGATTTGTCGAATAATCTGTGATGGAAGTATAAACATCGTTGTGACAGTGATCTAACAGGAATTGAACTCACATGCGATAGGGTATATGATAGCCCGCTCTCATCTCCCTTCACGGCAACATGTTTCATGCCAACATCTCCGTGGAACAGAACGAGGTCAACGCCAGCCTGCGCTGCCACACCGCTCAGAGAATCACCCACACTTTGCAGCATCTCTCCAACGTCAAAATCGTTATAGTTCTCCTGCGAATCAGACGCGTCGGAGGGCGTATGAGAGTCCGTGCCGAACGCTAACATATTCGCGGACATGTAGTTCAGGTTCTTCATTGAGGTGAACATGGCAGATATAGAGGGTGTGGGTATCGTTAAGGAGCATGCCGAGAATTGCTCTTTGGCTGGGTCAAGGACCTGTGGAGGCGAGAGTTGCAGCAGAGTCTGAATGACCATCTGCACAGAGTCTGCCAGCTCGAGCGACAGCTCGTGAAAGTTGCCAAGTTCTGCAGAGGCCTCTGACATTGGAGGTGTGCTTGAGTTTGAAGATGACGGCACTCTCTTGGGGTTTTGGAGCGGGCCAAGCTGGGAGGGTAATGGCATGGAAAATGCACGGGAGAGTCGAGGAATCGGAGTTGCCTGTTCAACCTGTTCAAGAGGATTTCGATCCAACTCGAGATGGCTTGTGGGCGTTGCGAAGTCGATTTCATCTGGTTGCTCAACTGGAGAAGAACGTACTGCAGGAATGCTCTTGCGGAGCTCCTCCTCAGAGACGTCGGTCGACTCCCCCTCCTCAGAGCTGAGTGTGATTGGTCTTTCACTCGCCAAAGGGAGGGGAATCGTGGAGGAAGTGTCACCTGCCCATGATATGGCAAACTTGTTGGACGGAGGGAGTTCGACTAGAATTGCGTCCTCCGACTGTTCTTCGTGTCCGCCTTGGCCAGTGACAACTGCAGGGATTCGTACGGCGGGTAACCTCGTCCCGGGCATTGAGGTTAGGTCGCGACGTAAGCACCCTTGCGGAACTGGGTGACTTTGGGAACAGGGAAAGAGATGATCTTGGGAGTCCAGAGGAAAGAAAGAGCAGATAACGGAAGGCCTCTAGGGACCAGCCACTGGCGGCACCGCGCAAGTAGCGCAAAATACTTTGGTCCTCCAGCAAAACACCCGCGGCTCGGCAAGCGCCTGATGTAGCGTATGTCTACATGTTTTCCCGTTTTGGTGAACCCGCCTCGAGGCCGAGAGTTCAAACCCAGGCTTCGAATACACTGCAAGCTTGAGGCTCTATCCCTCTCCCAAGGTTTACACTGACTTGGTCGGGCGCAGCTGTTCTCCGGACGCGGAAAGGCAAATAGCAAACATATGGCAAATATGGATTTCAAGGCCAAAGTAAGAAAGCCCGCATACGACAAACGTTCGTAACAACGCGTCAAAGCCAAGAGGACAGAGCGGGGCAAGACAGACAACATACTATATCGTATACATAGTCCCAAGCAAATTGATACACTACAATAGCTTAATACGTCAACTCAACGTCGCCTTCGGCCACAAGATCCATATCATGGTAGCTAACTTTCTTGCCCGCCGCAGCCCTCGGGTCCTCCTTCGCATCCGGAGGAGGGGGAGGGGGCGGACCACCCGGCCCACCTCCGTTGCGACTGCCACGCCTAGCAGCAGGGACAGTAGCGCCAGTGTCCATGGTCACTGGAGGCTTCGCGGGAAGACCGGCATTTGCGGGAATCGTTATAGGAGGTTCCGAGGGTTGCTCATAGCCAGGTGCGAAGCCGCTAATGCGATCGCTAAGTCGACGCGCGGTGACCGACTCATCTCTGCGCGGAGGTGGGTATGGCGCAGGATAGTATGGGTGAGCGTAAGGATCATAATGGCCGTTGGGGTATGGAGGAGGATAGGCTCCGTATGGCGGATGGTACGGGGGTCGACCATAATCAGCAGGAGGAAGAGGATAGGCCGGACCTTGCAAACCGTATGCTTGAGGAGGTGGCGGTTGGCTCGTTCCCACCTGAGCTGGCGGATGCGAAAAAGGTTGTATATGATGGGGATCCAGCGCAAAGTTATTGAAATACGGAATCTGCGAAATGGTTAGTTAGATCGTAAGGTTCTCAGCATATCCGCACCTCTTCAAGATGCTTGACCAGTTCAGAATGCTTGTTGGCTATGTGCTTCTCGACGAAAGATGGCGCCTTGAATAGTTTCTGGCAAGTCTTGCATCTGAACTTGCCCTCGTCTTCTTGCTTAATGTACTGTTCACAGGCCCTCGACAATTCCCTACGAAAAGCCATGTGTAAGCTGCACCGACATAAGAAGCTATTACACCTACTCATCGTAGCTCTTACCACCATAGTCTCGAGGATCAACTCCGTTACGATTGATGAGGAGAGCAATCTTCGAGTCCAGCCACTCCAGCCAGCGTTCATCTGCAGAACACTATTGAGATCGACTCGATACCGATGAACTAAAGTAGACAAACCATTACGCTTCCAGTCACGACTGTCCTTCTCCGTCGCCTTTTCCTTGGGAGCTTCCTTCTCCTTATCTTTTTCCTTGTCCTCGTCTACTTTCATTGCATCTCCCTCGGCACCTTCTTTCTGCTCTGTCTTCACCACTTCTGCGGTCTTTGTCTCCGAAACCTTGGTCAAAGGCTTCCTCACATGCTTTACACATTTGCGCTGTAATTCCTCTACATGATCGGTAACAACTGCGCAGTAGTAGCATGTGTGAAACGCTGTACGGAGATACGCAAGGTACAGGTCCAGAGAAATCACCGTCTACATGAAGCGCTATTAGCGAAGCTCAAATGTGCAACGTTGCGGTCATAAACATACCCGTTTTGCCTGGATCTCACTCTCATCGAGACCCTGGAACAGACCCTGTTCTTTCATATCCGACATCACCTTCTCAATGCGCCTCTCAACAGCCTCGCTTCCACGTTCCCTAGGCTCAGGATCATCCTCCTGGTCATCGCCAATCTCTGCCGCCGGAGCGTCCTGAGTTGTGCCGTTGGCATCAGCAGACTGCTCAGTGTTCTCGGTCTTCACTTTCGCTTCGGCCTTAGCTTTGAGAAGAGACACGTATTCATCTTCAAGAATGCGAGCCAAAGTCTTTGCATTTGCAAGATCTTTCTCCGTCCTATCGGGCCTACTTGCTGCCTCAGGAGTGTATCTGGCCCGACTGGTGAAAGGCTTGGTAATGTGAGCGACGTGGAGCTTGAATCCCTCAATCTGCGCCGCAGTGTTAGAATTCCATTAGAGGCAGACTGCAAACAAATATACCTTTTTCTCCGAAAGCTCAGCTAACACTGAGGGCATGTCTGCATCGTCCCGGAAGCGGATCCATCCAGCGCGATAGTAGTTCCGCTTCTGCATCGGATCGCCCAAAGCCAAATACACAAAACCAGGTATTTTCGAGATTGCCTAGTTATCATGATGAATATGTCTGTCAAACGCCTGAGATTTAAAGGATACAAACCTCTTCTAATTTCACACGCCCGATGTCAGGAGGTATTGTCCGAATCATGACTTGGTTGCCTTCAGGCTGGATAGAGACCTCCTCGCCAGTTCGGTTGGCTCGCTTTTGCTCGTCACTTGGCTTATTCCTGTTCGCATCCTGATCGCCCTCATCTTCAGCGTCCGCATTGAACTGCATTTCATCATCTCCACCCGTTGTAACAGGTTTGGATTCTTCAGCCTGAGAGTCTTTGTTCTCGGTACCATTAGCTTTAGTCTCGCCGTTCGGAGCATTGTCCTGGGTCGGAGACGTGGGTTCAGACTCGGTGTTGGGCTGAGGCTGATTCAGATCAGGATCGAATTTTCCTGCTTCAAGGTCTATCAAGAAGGTATCCATACGGCCGCGCCAGCCGACTCTGCGGACGCGAGCACGCAGTTTTACAAACTCTGGAGATGGATCGTACTTCTCCGCGAACCACGGCGACTTGCGATGATGCTCAAACATCCGCTGAAGCTGATGTCCAATTATGGTCAACGCTATTGTACCCAATACGTAGCGGATCGCAAACTGACCTGCTGTGCGGCAAACTCCTTTCTATACTTCTCCCACCGTGCACGAATGCCATTGCGAGGCTTGGAACCATCACCCGCTTCTTGTTCAGCGGCTTTGTCGGCATTGTCTTCCTCAATGGCTTGCTGCGGGTAGTAGTAACGGAACCACTCCGCATATTGCTTCAGTGTTGCAGGATAATCAAACGTGTGCGGGTCTGGAGGAGCGCGGCGGGACGAGCCATAGGGTGGAGGAGGGGGATAAGGTCCACGGGGAGGTGGCGAGCCGTACCCGTGTGAACGTGAATGGGTGTCTACGGAACGTTGCTCAATACGTGCACAAGCTGTTTGTCTGGCTATACATACCGTAGTCATCAACATGACGAGGGCGCGGTTCGTACCTATCGCGCTCCCAAGGGGACGGTGAACGCCGACGCTTGCGACCTACTGCAGGACACGTAAGCTACGCGACGCGCGCAGGAACGGCTAGCAAACACTCACCTTCATCGGGCGGAGGGCTACGGCTCCTGCCACGTCGGTAATCGTACGCTGCTCTCTCCCTCTCATAAGCCCACCTATCCCTATCCCTATCCCTATCATACGGATCCCAATCTGACCTGTACGAGTCTGGTGGATACCCAGGGTCGGGATACCCTGATCTCGGTGGCGGGTAAGACGAGCCCCCGCGGTACGGAGAGCGAGAACGAGAGCGTCCTCGCGGTGGAGGATAAGCAGAAGCAGACCAAGACGACATGTTCAACGGCAACTGAGAGACAGAAAAGAGAAGAAGTTAACCGAGAACTGATCATGAGAGCGAGTGAGAGAAAGTGGGGCGAGCATGATAGTAAGCACAGACCTCTTGGGATCGCGAGCAACGATGAGCACGGCGTTCTCGCTTTCGCTGAGACACGCTGGAATGTGTTCGCGATGCAGAACAAACCTCTGGACCGACGTGCTCACGACACACCCGGCTTTCAAGCGGAGTTTCAATCGGCTTGGGTCACGCGCCCTGGGTTCGATCCCAGCTGTGAGCAGGAAAAAAAAATAACAATTTCGCGCAAATCTAGAAGATGCTACTAAGGACACTGTTCAACTGCTGAGGATCTTCAGCCTTCTGCTCCTTCTCGACCTTCGTCCTCCGTTTTTTCTCGGGTCGAGGTCGCTCCTCGACAGAAGCTTTCTGCGCAGGTGCCTCTGCCTGCTCAGTGGACTCATCTCCGGACTTTCTCTTTCTCTCCGCACGTTTGTTGAGAACACGAGCAAGCTCCACATTTTTGAGATACTCGTTCTGCTCCTTCCGAGATTGCGACACCTCGACACGAAGGCGGGCCGCATGTATAGCGGCTTCATGAGCTGTTAACAACGGTCAGCTTCCGTCTGTGGATGCTTAATGCGACAAAACATACCAATCTGCTCGGTGAGCATGTGCCACTTGAACTTTGGAAGGTATTTCATGGTCCATACGTCGTCTCGCCATCGTGTACCTTTCTTTCCGCCGATGGGCTGGGCGTTCAGCATTTCGGCAACAGTACGAGCAACCTTCTTGTCCTTGAACTCAACCCAGCCCTCCGTGAAATGCACTTTCTTGGTAGTGGTAAATTTACGACGTAAATAGGTCCTCTTCGCGTCTGACAAGCAGTGTCAGCACACCCCAGCAGACTGTGCATACACAGTGGAGGAATATCATACCTTCCGGTTGGAGATACACTCGTCCGACCTCTCCATACTGGCTCATCAGATGCCGTACCTTTGTTGGGCGCATGCCTGGTGGTATACGAGATATGTATATTACACCAGTCCGCTCTTGGGCCGCTTTGTAGGCTGCGAGCCCTTCAGCAGTGAGAGGTTTCACCACCTTCTCGGATGGCCCTGCAAATCCCTCGGCATCCATGCCCAGTCCCAGCCCATCTTGGTTTCCTTTGTCTTCATCTTCATCGTCATGATCAGAGTCTGCATTGTTTGCGTCGTTGTCGCTCTGGGGATCGTGTGTTCCCTCGCGTGAACTGGGATTAGAAGGGCCGGCTTCGGGCTGTTCCTCGAATCGAGCGTCGGTGACAAATCGTGTGTCTGTCATGTTAAGCAGGACTTTCCTGTGATTATCCCCTTGAATGCGAAGCGTCAAGTATCGGGAAGCTTTCGACGGTACACTTAATGATTCGAGCTGAAGTTCTATGGCTAACTTCAGTGTACAAAGCTTCCAGTAAACTTCCGGCGCTCCCTTGATCGATCGAATGATCGCTCCGAGCTCAGGTTCGCGCGTGTACTTGGCAGCTGCCAACCTGAACGCAGTTTTGACCTGAACCGTGGTCTGCCCATACTCGCGATGGTGTCTAACCAGCGGCTGGCATGTCATCCGCACTCCGAGACGCATATACTTGGCGGACTGACGGGATTGTATCCCTCAGTCCATCTTCTACCATAACCATCGCTTCGCAATCACTCGACATCGTCTGGTACCATGTCTGACACTCATGCCCAATTGCCCAAGGGTCTCCGGAAATTCTTTGCGCTGGAAGCGAAACATGATGGAAATAACATCAAGAGAGCGATGAAAGAGTTGACAAAGGCGGAGAAGGCACATCAGCATAGTGTCAAGGTTAGCTCCGAGTAGTCTATACATACCTCTGTTTCTGTGGCGGCTAACCTGGGCCGCTTTACCAGGAAACTGCCAGAGCTCGCAAGGAAGCGGAGTTGGCCACCAAGCACAGGCTCAAGGTTGACAAGGTCTTTGAATCAGTCCAGACCAAGCACAACGTAGCCGCAGATAAACTGACCCGTGCTGAAGACACCTTCGAGGTATGAGATGTCGACGTCCCCCATTCTTGAATGATTACCCAAAGTAATGAATGACTAGGAGAGGAAGCACCATCAAGGTCTCAGATTCGAGGAGTATCAAGAGGCCCAAACTGAGGTCACTGCAGTGCTCCATGATAAGGGGACGAACGATGTAAGCTTTGCTCCTCCTGAACAGCGTACAGGACTTACTAATACTATCCAGAAAGAGAGAAGCCAAAGGCGTGCCTCCCTTTTTATTCACCAGAGGCAGGATGAGATTGCCCGTGACACTAACGGTTCCGCGTCGAGTTCTGTTACACAGTATGCTCCATTCTCTCCCGCTGGTGCATCTCAGTAGTCGCTACTGGTTTGTTGTGTCCGGTCTCTGTGCTCCCCCCTCTAAGCTCAAAACCTTGTAATACCTCCCAATCAGCATTGTCGATCTCTTGCCCTGTCTGACTTCACAGAAGAATCTTCCTCGACGCTGGTATCAAGACATAAAGATCATGACTTGTAGAAGCTGAACGTTTGAAATTTGAACGTTGAACCAGGGTTTTACAATAGGTCTGCGGTACCTGGACAGGCTGGACTATGCGGCGATCTGTTCCCTCCTTCTGTGACACGATCACGTGTGCAGTGGCGTATGGATCACCACTAGTATTGCTCCGTTTCGCTCCCTTGGACTTGCCAAAGTACTGCTCTTTTTCCCTGCTACTTATCCTGCTTATATCCTGCCACATACCGCTTCTCTTTGATTACTGCAATGCACATGCACTCTCGCGATCCACAAGATGGAGAAGACGTGTCCAAAGCAGCCTCTGCTAACTCTGCCCTAGTTGCATATATCCGTGATGCACTGGTGAAAGCACCCAGAGGACCAAGACTATTCGCTTCTCATGCTCAACCTCTGAGCGACGGACAGGAAGCTCCAGAACCTATGGCCACGGACTATGACGACGGCACTTCTCAGAAAGCAGGCCTAGCGGAATCCGGGTCGCGTCGAAACTCGTCCAATCTCTCTCTTTCCGATGTCAAGCGATGTATCAAAATACTTGCTAGTGGTTCTCGTCGATCTCGATCACGCTCACACTCTTGTGCAACTCTCCCGTCCACGACGCCTCCCAAGCCAATGACCCAGCCATTTATCAAGAGATCTAGGGCGCATACAGTCTCCTCCATGACCCCTTCTGTCTCAGGATCAACACCCCCTTTGACACCCGACTCGCTCTTGTCTCCCTCGAGCTCTCCCAACTCCGGAGAAGTTACCGCTGATATCATGGGCCGCGCCTTTCGACGTGTTCGTTCCACATTTGACCTGGACGATGGGAAACCGCGAAATCGACAAGAATCTGAACGAATCAAGAACGAGAAGAGACCCGAGCGTCCCATTGTAACCCAGAAACCATCTTTGTATTGACATTATGGACCTGATGGCTCTATGCACTAGTGTTTCAGCCCTTCGCCAAAGTCGCCCGCCGCGTCTCCAGCTTCAGAAACGCCGCATCAAGCATCCTCAAACGACGTTGAAGACGATTGGTTTGGTCTAGAATACACACTTGAATTGAGCCGCACAGAAAATGCGATCAGTCCTAGTGATTCGTACGGCGAGTATTCGAAGGTAGAAATCAGCAAGCGTTTTTCCATTCAGACACTGACTCTGAGTTGCCTCCCAGAGTCCCCAGTCGTGGATTGCAATGCATCGCGGATGGGTCCATCCCAACTACGAGGTGTTGGAATATGAACGATGGAGAAAGTGGCATCGCGCACTGGATAACTTGGAAGCACGTCGCCGTATAGAGAGAACGTTCTCCTTCCTGCGGGATTCTAAGCTGCAAGCAGAAATTTACGTTGAAACAATGCAACCTGAAGACCAGGTAGATGCTTTGTGTCAGGTTTGTGCACCATCTCCTGCTTTATGATAATCCTCAATCCGAGCTGCAGGCGGGCGTCGATGAGCGAGAGGTCAGGGAGCAAATGATCCTACTATCCTCATACAATCCAGTACGTTCGCCAGTCTCCTACCCCTGTGCCATCTCTTCTGATTATAATTTAGGATGAATATATTGATAGGAAAGCCCCGCTTCGTCGTGCAAAGTCGTCGTTGGCATGATAGCAAGCTTATGTTTGATTTGATGTGGAGTACCTCCTGCGTCGCTTTGCAACGAATATTGTCATTGGCACCCATGATTGTGTTGATGCCGTCATGACCATACTATGTTAATATCTTCACTGCTTGCCAATATTCAGGTACGAACACTTCATAATGCCGCGCAATTGACTGCGTAACTTCTATCTTCGGGCGGGCCGCTCAGCACAGTCCGTCGACGCCACATTGACTCGCGTAGCTCGTAGCTATATAGCTGCGGCCGCGTCAGCATAAGGCAGTGAAGCTACAGTAGTAGTATGATGCCTGAGGGGAGGCACAGGTGAGGGAACAATCCCAGATTCCTAGCAACGATGTTCTTGCTACTCGTATGTTGGGGTCGAGGCACTTACTGTTCTCTGAAGTCAAAATGACTAGGATGTGGACTATGAAGTCTGATTGTTAGACAGCATTGATTCTAAATTCTAGAATTCGGTGTAACCGAAATCTCCCAGCTGGTCACACACGTTCCATAGCACATATATCTTGCACGCCTGGAAGCCGTGCCAGCCTACTTGCGTGTAGCATCGGGCTCGGTGAGTTTCATTCCTATCCCGAGATAAGCAATCGTGGCTCTGACGCTTGTTTCCTCCTATCAATTAATATTCGTAGAACTGCTGCGTCGTTTGTAAGCGTTTGTACCAGAGAATACAGGGAGGACCTACGCAGATGTGAACGGTGACAATTTCCCCCGTGGGGACTCGACGCCAAGGAACCAAGCCCTTGCCTCGGTCCTCTTATCGGCCTGTATTGGGCCTGCACGTCTAGTGATGAAACTGCCGAAGGGACACCCGTCCTGCATCCGACGTGCCAGCATATAAGAGCTTGCCCGCGCAATGGACTATGCAAGCAGCGAACAAACCATATTCGACATGTCCTCCCCAAACCCCTATGGAGGCCCCGGCTCTTCAGGAGCTCTTCCGACGAAGGCCAGCAAAGGAGCCTCATTCTGGCTATCGTTTTTAGCCATTGTTGTCTGCCTATTGCTCGGTGCTCTAGACCTCACTGCTGTTTCGACGGCTCTGCCTACCATCACAGCGGATCTCAACGGCGGGGACAAGTTCGTTTGGGTCGGATCCGCCTATGCGCTCTCATCGACCGCGATTCTACCGCTATCCGGTGGCCTTGCCGATATTTTTGGCAGGAAACCTATCATGCTCCTTTCCATCGCATTTTTCGCTGCCGGAAGTGCCATAGCTGGCGCAGCTCAGAATATGAATATGCTCATTGCCGCCAGAAGTAAGAGTCCATTCTATCCGCTAGTATATCATTTGCTCATCCTTAGTTAGCCATCCAAGGCATAGGCGGCGGATGTATACTCAACCTCTCGGAAATCATTGTATCCGACCTGGTTCCTCTTTCGGAGCGAGGACTGTACCAGGGTATCATCGGGCTCACTTGGTCTTTTGCATCTGGCGTCGGCCCTCCCATTGTGAGGGAACTCATACTTCTGTGCATGTGACTATTGAAGTCATTTACATTGCTATAGGGTGGTTCTCTCGCCCAGGATGCATCGTGGAGATGGTTATTCTGTACGTAGCACCTCTCCGAACCAGCGATGCCCATTTATGCTAACATCTCCCGGCCAGACATTAACCTACCGCTGACTGGTGTTGCTTTCCTCCTGACGGTTATCTTCCTTGATGTAAGGACGCCGGAGGGCTCCGTAATGAACAAGCTGAAGCGTGTGGATTGGAGGTCTGCCTGCCTATATATGCACTCCTGTGCCGCCAAGCTCATAAATATTTGATTCTTAGTGGCAATTTCATCATCATTGCTGGCACAACTCTGGCGATTACCGCGTTGACTTTTGCCGGTGGCCGATTTGCTTGGGACTCCGCTCAAGTGCTTGCCCTTCTAATTATTGGCATAGCCCTGATATTCCTGTTCCTCTGGTATGAAGCCAAAGTACCCGCGGAACCAACAATACCATGGGATATCCTCACGAATAGGACGTCCGTGAGCGCGTAAGTCTCTTCCCGATTCAACACCACTGTTTGAGCCGCTTCACTCATATCTCGCCGTTCCAGATATGCGTCAACGTTCTTCCACGGCATTGCAAGCATCGCTATCATCTGTGCGTCGTTCTTACCGACAGGTACTTGCGAAGCCCTAACCGTAAAACTCTGCAGATTATCTCCCAGTCTTTTTCCAAGCTAGTCGAAGTGCCTCCCCTATCCGCGCTGGGGTGGATATGTTGCCTACCGCGTTGATAATATCACCCTTCGCCTTGCTCGCCGGTGCATCCGTTCAAATCTTCCGCAAGTACAGACCGGCGACTACTCTCGGGTGGATACTCACCACCATTGGGTTCGGCGTGCTGTCCTTGCTTCGTGCGGACAACACGGTTGGACAATGGGTGGGCTACCAGGTCATTGTAGCCGCTGGTATTGGGATGAATGTAAGCTCTTTGTACCGATTTCCGACGAAAGTCATGTTTCTGACAAGACCTATTTTAGTTCAGCGCAACGGTCTTTCCGGTTCTCGCCCCCCTTCCCGTTGAGAGGACAGCGTCAGCTCTTGCGTTCTTCGCATTCGTGCGATCCTTCGCACAGACATGGGGAATCACCATCTCGAGTACGATTCTACAAAACGAGCTCAAGAAGAACCTCCCCAGCGAGTTCGTTAGCCAATTCCCCGAACACATGGAGATCGCATATGCTGCGATTCCTGTGATACGCACGCTGGAGGAACCATTGCGCTCACAAGTTCAGCAGTCGTTCTCCGTGAGCATGGCTGTGATTTGGAAGACGATGATTGGGATCGCAGGTGCAGGCATTCTAACGCTACCGTTCCTCAAAGAAATCGAGTTGAAGACGGATATGGATGAATCGTTCGGTTTGTCGGGAGGTGGAAAGCAGCAGCGCAATGCTGACGAAGAGACGGTTGTCGTCCCTGTTACTGAGACTAAATCCGTCGGGTCGCAGGGCCAAGATACATAGTCGAATTCATTTCATTTTTTCGTACGACAAGATAGTGTTGTTATCATACTAGAGGTCGCGCAAGAAGCTGTAGACTATATACATCCTAGCTAATTAGTAGTAAACGTATAGTCGGTATAGTATTAGTATGCATATAGCACATGCCCAAGATGAACAAGAAGGCTCGCTCGATGTTATGCTACAAGAGGGAGAGAATTTCACGCATATCCCACAAATCTTTGTGAATACACAAACAAGAATCACGTATGTTTCCCGCTTTGCATCATATCAAAGAAGTCCCGCACCGGCGTCGCCAAAGCAGAACCAAGGTAACTCGGTGTTTCCACCGCATTCTCGTCGAAGTCCGACGGAACATCGAAAGGTGTATCAGAAATCTCGGCCATTGAATCCGCGAAGCGATATCCGTCGTGGTTTGCTTCTCCCTGCCTTCGCTGCCAAGATTTCCGGGCAGGTGACGTGTTGTCGAATGGCGAAGGAATGGGGGAAGCTCGCCGCTTCCCTTTGGCCTTTGCAGACGGTGACCTTCTAGGAGGAGTG
>JSYW01002438.1:0-24049 GCA_000787475.1 Lentinus polychrous
TCCGGCTCGGTCGCAGAGTCTTCATCATCTCGAGGGTAAGGAACTATAGGTGGACGCGTACTGACACTGTCAGTCACAGACTGTTGCGACTCTATGGGTTCCCTGTCCAACTCTGGCTGCGTTGCGCTGTTCGCGTCATCGTCGTCAAGATATGGGTATGGGTACATGGACTCCGTCATCGTCCTGTCCTGCTTAGCCTCCATCAGGGCAGGTAAGAGAGCCGATAGGCGACCGCCTTCTATGGCATACTGGTCGTCTTGACTGTAGTGGCGTTCCGGTGTTCGCTGCCATGAGTACGGGTACAGGCTGACTTGACTCTCCGAGCTATCGTCTGCACTGGATGGAGGAAATGGTGCTGCGGCTTCGGTGAAAGAAGCTTGGGAAAAGGGGCCCAAGGTAAATGAAGGACTACAAACGGAACAAGAACTCAATGTTGCATCCCGCGATCTATCAATGTGTGAACTGACCGAGAAGGGCTATGGGACTCCGGCACTGTTTGTGATGAATCTGCAGATTCATCCGGTAAAGCCACGTCTTCGTTTTGAGGACCAGCCTCTGGCCTCTGAGAAGCATTTCCCTGCGCCTCAGGCGGTTCGGGAACTTTCCGCGAACTCATGTTTCTGGCAGACCCGGACATGGATCTGGGCGAAGCCCCCAAGAGAGGCCCTCTATCTCCAGTCCATGTGGATGTCCTCTCTTCCGTGGGATTCCAATTGCGCATACTAGCTTGAGAAGGAGGCTGCATGGAGCGTAGCGAAGCAGTGGAAGGGTGCCTTCTCGTAGGCCTCGTAGGCGAGTGAATGAAAGAGAGTTCCTGTTCCTCATATTGAGAAGAGGGTAGTGTTTGTCGACTGTTTTGACTCGACTGTGACTGAAGGAAGTCTGATATCTTCTCATTCTTCGGAGACGCGAAATACGCATCAAGATCGTCCTGGGTCTGAGAAGACTGGACAACACCACGTGAAGGGCTTATTGTCTCCCTTGAGAGAGACGAGGAAAGTGGAACCAAGGGCTGCAATGGGCGAATAGAAGGTCGCACAGCTGTAGGTGACCGCAATGGACCGCCTGCTGCAATACTGGCGGTAGACGCCCTAGAGCTGCGTGGCGTACGGCTCTTAATTGGTGTAGTATGGGGCGACTGAGACGAGGGGACGATATCGTGATTGTCGTCAGAGGCGGGAGTTCTTGGTTGGTAACGACTGCACATGGGATGCCTCAGTCCCCATGGTGAGAGTAATCTAGACATCTCAGGGGCGAACGGACGGGAAGGCAATTGTCGGATGGGACTCTGAGGTGTAAAGAGCTGGCTGGGGTTCTTGACACGAGTAACTGTGGGTGTCGGGCCTGCCTTAGCATCCGATAGTATATCCTCGTCTCCGAGTCGTGATGCCGCAGAATCAGGCAACGCGTTTATAGGGCGTTTCTGCAGTGGATTCTTCGTCTGGGGAGGAGTAGGAAGTGCTGTAGCATCCGTCAAGCCAAAAAGGCGGTTACTGGGAGTAGATACCGGTCTTTCCGTCTTGGTCGCTCCTACATTTTCAGAAGATGATCCTACGTGTGCTGCGTGTATATGCTTTCGAAGAGATCGGCGAGACGGTGAACAAGATCCTCTGCTCCCTGGAGACCCGCAACTGGGTGAGGAGGAAGGTACGCGCTTTCGACGTTGCGGAGTGGAAGGCTCTTGCTTCACCTCCGGTGGATGCGTCGGGCTTGCATCTTTCTTTCGATGGCTAGACGATCTCGCGCCATCTACTCCACATTTTGAAGAGGCCGCCTGTGCGTCTTGCTTGATCTTCGGTTTCTTCTTCGACGAGAAGTTAGGCACGATGTCTTCATCGTCAGTATCAACCAGTTTTCGCTTGCGAGCTCTCGATGAGCCCGAGGCAGGGGTCCTATTAGATGACCCATACCTTGAGAAGAAGGTCGTGATTGGAAGTTGCGACTCGTTTCTCTTTGAGCCGGGCATCAAAGGTATGGCTACCTTTGCTATGGCTGAGGAGGTGGCCCAAGCGAGACAGCTATAATGAGAAACGCGTCCTTCGAGTTGCCGCGGCCAGCGGCCACTGTCACGGTGGACGTGTGAAATAGCTCGTGACCGTGACGATGGACGCGATTTTCGTCTCCGCTCTAAACATCAAAGTAGAAGTTGATTCTCCGAGACGCGCTCAGCCACAGACGCGTCAGGGTGACTTTACGCGTCGTACCTCGCGTCCTTTCCTCCGTCTATCTACTCCCTCTCATGACTGGCTCTCCGCAACTCAAGAAAAGAAAGATGTCCGAGGAAAACGGTCACTCTAACATTGCTCCCGTCTCGAAACTCCTCATTAAGAGGCTGTCTGAGAAGGCGAAGGTGCCTACGAGAGGCTCTGCTTTGGCTGCTGGCTATGATTTGTACAGGTACGCGTCTTCAAGCTAGTTCACTTGTGTACGCCTCTCTGGATGTGCTGGTGATCCTTTCAGTGCCGAAAAGAAAGTGATTCCTGCCCGGGGGAAGGCGTTGGTCGACACCCAACTCTCTATCGCTGTCCCTGTCGGAACGTATGGACGCGTCGCACCACGTAGTGGACTTGGTATGGTTTCCTCAACATATTCACAGTTTCTCTTGGTTAACCGCGTGGTTCAGCTTCAAAATTCATGATTGACACCGGTGCAGGTGTCATCGATGCAGACTACCGTGGCACCGTCTTTGTACTCTTATTCAATCTTTCAGACAAAGACTTCACAGGTGAGTATCCTCAGTGCCACGCTTCATAAGATCAGATAGCCTGATCCATACGCTCCTAGTCGAAGAGGGGGATCGTATTGCCCAACTCATCATTGAAAAGATTGAAACTCCAGATGTTCTAGAGGTTGAGGTGGGTACCCTCTTTGAGTGGCACGCACAATTCATACTAATCAACGGTTGTCAATAGAACTTGGATGAAACGCTCCGAGGTGCAGGAGGTTTCGGTTCAACTGGAGGACATGGTTCACTGTAACTTCGTCGCATATATGTCTTTCATGCATGCTGTATTTCTACCAATCTCACTGATCAATCCACTATATGGTGGACGGTATACTCCTGAGTGAGGCAAGAAGCAATACTCTCACGGATAGTTGTTGAGCATTGTTGAGCAACTGTGTATTTTTACAATTCGCTTACATGTACAGAGATGATAAAGTACACGCAGTTATTTATGCAATTTAGAGACTGATGCCACGGTAAGTGCGAAGCTGGGACTTGAAACGAGTAATTTGACCAGGCGTGAACTGGTTCATGCAACTGCAAGAGGGAGAAGCGTGAGTCAAGACAGTGCAGCAAGTCAAGGTTAGAAATCGGTACTGACGCATCATCGGAGTAGTCCATGTAGTTGTGAATAGGGTCGACACCTCCGCCAGAGCAAGTGTCACGGCCGGTGGGGCATCCGGAAGCAGGGGAAGCCTCGGGGGGAGTGTCGCTGACTTGATCACCAGAGCCGCTGCATCCGCCCTGGAAAGTGTGGAAGAGACCAACCCAGTGACCAGCTTCATGCGTCAACGTCTGTGGCAGAGATAGAAGATATGCTCAGTCAGTGCTCGAGATAAGATAGGGTAGAAGCACGGGATAATGCGCTTTTCGAATGAGAACTCACCCTGCCCAGGTTGAAGCCGGTGGCAGAGCCGCCGGGAAGAGAAGAGTACAGAATCACACAGCCGTCGTCGGTGGGGTTGGCGCTGTAGTCCGAAGGGAAGGTGGAGTATCCCAAGAGGCCTTGGCCGGAGCCGGAGGTGAAGCTAGAATGTGCAGCATTAGTCTGAGCTGTTCGTGTAGATGATGTTCCCTGCTTACCCAACAGTGTAGACATTGAGAGCGTTGGCACCACCTTGGCGCAGTTGCCTCTTCATGGTGGTCTGCAATGAAGAGTCAGGTCCAACTTGGTTGAACCACTGCGAGTTGACGGTGCGAGTAGTGCCGGCGAGGGTGAAGGTCAAACCAGAACTAGCATAGTCCTGGTTAAGAACAGAGATTTGGTCGGCAATTTGAGAATCGCTGCAAACTGTTGTCAATGAAATGTTCTACGATAATAGGCCAATTCAACTAACGGTACGTTTCCTCCATTGACAGTGGAGTCCTTGCTGATGACATGGAAGTAGACAGGGACAGTGGCAGCAGCAGCAGCTTGACCCTTTGCGAGTGCACCCTCAGGGATGAAGTTGGCCTTGAAGTGCTCCTCCATGGCGATCAACTTCTCGTCCGAGACGGTTGTACCACAGACCCTGTCAATGCTTCGTCTCAGTATTTGGTACAACAGAAGAAACCAAGCAATGAACTGACCTTGCTCCATGGGTTGTGTTCACCGGAGTACCTGCCACAAGGGCGGCGGCACCCAAGAGAAGAGCGGCGAAGAATGACTGACGCATAGTGAACACTGTGAGGCGGAAGAGTGAGCTGGAAGAGCTGGGACTCAGTAGCTGGGCTTGGACCGCTGGAGAACAACGGCAACGACCATCCTGTATTTGTACCCTTCTGAGAATGAGCGTTAAAGGAAGGTCATATCTCTTCATGAGATGTTTTTGTCGACCTTCTCCACATGAAGTTCGGCAACACACTGCCTTGGCGCGACCATCAACGATTCTCCGAATGAGCTCCGTTGGTGACGGTGTCGTCAGCACATGAGTTGTCCAGCCCGTTCATGATGTGTTGCACGGGAAGCATGTCTGCGTTTGGAAATTCACGGGACGTTACATCTGGTGCAGACGAGATGAATTGAACGTGGCAAAGGGGAACAATATGGCAGGTGTCTGGAACCGTGAGGTTGGTGACAAGTGAATTGTGGGGCAGATATCTCTGAATCACGAGAAGCGTATGCTCGACGATAAAGCGGGAGAGACCGTATGGCCAGGTCATGCGTACGCATGTATGGAGGAGAGCCGGTTCTTACCAAAAGCAGCACTACATAGATTGATCTTTGTGCAATGCTGCACGCTTCCATAACGATCGTCACGGTACCAGGATACCCTGATGACTTGTTCTCACAGATGCGCACTGGTATGAATCGACCATAGCATTCAATGCAATGGCTTGTAGTCCGACATGACCTGCGTATTGCAAAGGGGCAATGAATCAGACACGTTAGAGTGCGAGCGATACCAATGACACAAACTATTTCCTTGGTCTATCTGTCTCGACCACATACAACTTGTTCTCCGTCCGAGATGCATGTGCTAGGAGATCCTGGCCTGTCTGCGAGTCCACCGGCGCATCAACCTGCCGTAGGTCGATCCCTGTTCCCTCAGCCCATATGCGCCCGTCAGGAATATTCTCGCTCGATGTTGCCCCGGTGTCTGCGAGCACATCCACATCAACTGTCTTCACCGCCTCCACCAGCTTCACAAGGTTCTCCATCTCGACCGTGAGTGTCTTGTGCTCCTCGGTACCCTCAGCTGGAGGGAACAATGCAGATAAGACATGGAGCCGTTCAAGTGTGGCCGGGTCGATAGTAGGCCTTGGATACGATGACAGGAGCTCTTTCACCGACCATGTGGATTTGTTCGGGATACCACAAGAATCCGTGTCAAAGTGCGCCTTGGGCTGAGCAGCTGTTGTTTTCCGACGGCAGGAACGCGATAAGCCACAAATAGCTTTGTCTTGGCATATTCTGCTAACGTTTCGAGATAGTCTTTGAGTAAGCATTGAATGACAGGATGAACAGAGACCACGGAGCTAGGCAAGGGATTGCCAATGGTTGCAGCGAGGAGAAAGCGTCACTTGCATGCACAAGTATCAAGAGATGGCTTGACGCCCATCATGTTAAATACTTACGAGCTTCAGGCGTCTATTTTACCTCTCCTTGCCTTCGTCGGTGACAACCTTGCAAGTGTCATCTGCATAGCGGAACGCGCAACCAACAACGTTGACGAACTCCATTCTGTTTGGACTGTCAACGCTCTACAAAAATGGCAAACAACGTCGCCGCGGCCCTTCAGAAACTCCTTCCCTCAAAGCTCCCCCCCTCCTTGTCATCCCGACCCGCAAACTTGTATCAAGTCCTTTCACGTTACCCGAAGGATGGTGTTGGTCAGAGAGTGCACCAGACACGATGGGACATGAAGGGTATCGAGGGTTGCTACTGGGAGGTCACGCGGACGAAGCTTAAGTTGGAGGGTACACACGGCAAGGCTTGGGGAAAGCTCATCTGGAAGGGTATGTTTCTCCGACTCTTGGAGGTCTTTCTGTGGAATCTGACATGTGGGCTTTTGAATGCTATAGGGAAGTGTGTCAGTGCAAACGACGAAAGGATACCGGGAGGCCTAAAGTACAGTTGGGTGGAGGGTGTCTCGAAAGCACCATCCAAACCACGGTCGCCGCCGCCACCTCCCTCCTCTGCACCCTCATCATAACGACTCTACCTTGCATCTGTACGCATCGCTATATTTCATGCTATTCACATATAATGCTCCCTTTCGGCTTCGTTTATCCATACAATCCTTCGAATGTGTGCTACACACAAGTTCTTGCCTATGAACTAAGAACTTGGTGTTTGAAGCAGACTTGAAGGCTTGGAGTCAAGATGCTATTCGACTTCAGATCAACCGGTTCCTTACTGTCAATCAGTGAATTTACGAGGTGAATCCGAATGTCGAGAGATACTGTACATTATTCCCGAGTTGTTCGCGCTGCAAGAGTAATCTCAGAGAAAACATACGTGAGAACGTATTTCCGCAAGTAGCGCGTTCTCAGAATCAGATGCATCTCGCCCCGGCGTCGCATTCGGCGAATTGGTGCACGCACACTCGCACATCCGAGTTCCTTGCACATCCCTGGCCTCCCTCATCTTGATCTTGAGTCCTGCCCTCTCCGCGTCGGCAGGTACTTCCACAATTAATACCTGGCTCGTGAACTCGAGAAGCAGACGGCATTTTCCCTGTGATCGCGAATCACGCTATGGATGAGGAATCGCGTCGACTCATCGACGCTCAATTCGACCGTGCCGTCCAGATAGTGCAGGGCTTACCCAAGACGGGGCCAATACAAACAGGCTATGAGGAGAAACTGACAATGTATAGGTATGTATCTGTTAGTCAAGTTTCCCCCTCTTATGGTTCCATTTTGACCATGTATCGCAGCTTGTATAAGCAAGGTACAGAGGAACTCGAGTAACGAGTGTACATTCGTGTGGTTACTCATCGGACTCATTATAGCTACGGTGGGTAACGTTCAGCCTCCTCGCCCGAGTGTTTGGGATATGTTAGGGAGGGCGAAATGGTGAGCAGCACTGAATTGTTCCGTGATCACATGCTCACGTGGACTAGGGATGCATGGGCAAAGCATAAAGACCTTGACCCGTATGAAGCAAAGCTGATGTATGTGGATGCTCTGTTGAAGGCGAGTAGACATATCTGTTGCTCTCCGTGATATCCGTTCGAACTCGTATTTCCAGGTATTGAGAAAATACTCTGACAAGACCGTGGCGATGGACTTAGTGCGGGAGCTAGAATCGTACAATGCAGATCCCTCCTCAATGGTCATGAGCGGTGTGTGGCGGCACTATTTTTTCTCAGTCGCAGGGCTTACCCTATAATCTCTGCAGGTTCCCTCACTCGCTCTCGTGCCTCCAGTTCATCTAGCTCATCCGCATCCGAAGCAGCCGCACCTGCATCCATCTCCGCCTCACGTCGAATGCAATCACAACACCCTGCTGAATCACTCTCTCGTGCGATGCCGCCACCCCATACAGAGCATGAAGAGACTACCTCTGACGAAGAAGGTTCAGACGAGGACGAAATCGACGCACCACCACCTCCCTCCGTATACGCTCAGAGTCAATTGAACCGACCTCAATCCTCCTTGTCATCTCACAGGTACCGAACACCAATGGCTTCCATGCTCATGACTCCTCCCACCATCCCGGTCCCTACAACACAGCCCATGCCCGCTTACGAAACGCCTTCGGCGTTCGAGGGTGGTCCAGGATCACCATCTATTCCTTCCTCTGCATACCCGACCACAACTGTATCTTATCCTGGCAACTTATCCCAATCCTCCCGGACTGACATTACATCCCCACCTAATATCTTCCCTGCGCACCCGGGGTACAGGGGCCCTTACACTCATGGGAGGCCATATCCGCTATCCGGCCCTGGTGCAATACCTCGACCGGTTTCGAGACCAGTGCTGGAACGAGCGATGGAAAACATTCAAGTCCACCTTGCGGCACTGACAGAGCGTATAGAGACTCTGGAAGGCGTCATGCATCGATCCACCGGTTCGCTCGCAACTTCCGGCGGGGCGCGCTCACCTGGACGGACGGGACGTGGAAGTCCCCTGGGTGGCGGCCCCGGTAATAATGATGCATGGGACTTTGATGACATGGGGATGTGGTCACTCATATTGGCACCTCTCTCCCGAGTGTTCACCAATTTCCAACAACTACTGAACTTCTTGGCAAAGAACGAGAACCGATCACCGACGTTGGTAGTTATTCGACGGCTATTTCTTGATATCTCTTTTGTGCTTTGCGTCCTCCTTTTGTCCAAATATGCATGGAGAAGAAGCGGTATGCGAAGGAAGGCGGTGTACGCTGCGTTAGGTGGGCTATGGCGTGCACTTATCGGACAGAGGAAAAATCGAGTGATGGTGGATCGAGCCGTATAACGTACCAGTGTGTCGGTGGATACTTTAGTGACGTCCCTATCTTGCACGCTTGTTCCTAGGTATTCGCAGGGTGGTACATGGATCTTGACAGAATTGCCTATGGGATACGGATACAGTGGTGTACAGTGTACAAACGTGAATAATGGCTTCTCTGACTTCCTACAAGGATACACCCCTCCCGAGGAGAGTAATGCTTTACGACATATCAACAACGCAACGGATACACTCGCCATTCTGTGACATCGTTAATCTGCAGCTATGTCTTTTAACAGGGGAGATACTTACGTGCATATCGTGGAATCCCTCGTTGATTTCGGCAAGCTTGCGGTGGTGGGTGACATATTCGTCGATCTTGACCTTGCCTTGCAAGTAGTCTATGAAAGGAACAAGGTTACACTGAGCCGAACAGTGTGCTGCATTTCATTCGTCTTACCTTCAACGAGACCCGGCAGCTCAGTGCGGCCCTTGACACCACCGAAGGCAGTACCCCGCCAAGTACGACCGGTGACGAGTTGGAATCTGGGGCACGAAGTGGTGATTACTCGCATTCTCCATCTGAGAATATCAGACTTACGGCCGAGTAGATATCTCCTGTCCGGCGGCGGCGACACCGATGATAGTGCTGACACCCCATCCCTTGTGGCATGCCTCAAGAGCAGCTCGCATGACGTGGACCTGGTGCATCACAGTCAAAATTCAGCATCTCCATGCAAAGAGTCACACTCTGACATACATTTCCGGTGCAATCGAAGGTGTAGTCCAAACCACCGTCTGTGATTTCGATGAGATAATCCTGGATCTTCTTACCCTCTGGCAGCGTAGTAGGGTTCACGAAGTCGGTAGCACCGAATTTACGTGCCCAGGACTCCTTCGCAGGGTTGGTGTCGATGGCGATGATGCGTGAGGCCTTGACCAATTGAGAGGTTGCCACAACACCAAGACCGATTGCACCGCATCCAAAGACAGCGACAGTAGAACCCGCTGCACGCGAAATCAGTTCAGGCAATGCAAATGATCTTGCGGAATGTGAATGCTCACTGATGCCAGGTTGTTTGACAACTGCGCCCCAGGCAGTGGTGATACCACAGCCCAAGAGGCAGACCTTCTCGAGCGGTGCCTTGGGGTTCACAGCGACAACGGACACGTCGGCGACAACAGTATATTGGGAGAAGGTAGAAGTGCCCATCTAATGCGAGATGTCAGCAGGGATCATGATAGACTGGGATAGGTATCGTACGAAGTGGTGGATATCCTGGCCCTTGCATCGGAAACGACTGGAGTTATCAGGCATGAGACCTTTGCCCTGCGTGGCTCGGACTATGCGTTGCAAATCAGACTACATGCGGTAGGTAGGGTTGCTTGTGGTCGAACGTACCCTTGCCGCAAAGGTTGGTCTTTCCACTCTTGCAGAATTTACATTCGCGACATTCTTGAGCATAGTCAGCATATGCACTTTCGCGATGGCGCGATTGTACGTACCGGCAGTATAGAGAGGGATTACATGGTCTCCCTATTGAACGAGTCAATCAGGCCTATGGTGAAATAAAATGGCGTATATATGTACGTACGACTGAAACGCTGGTAACACCCTCGCCGACAGATTCGACCTATGCGAGGTCAGAAATTGTTCTTCATAGCGGCTGCGTGGACTTGACTTACAATACCACCGCCTTCATGACCAAGGATCACAGGAAACACACCCTGAGAGTAACAAGCTAAGCGGAAGGCAAATACTCATCTCATAACCGCCTTACCTCAGGATCACGGCCACTGCGAGTATATTCATCGGTGTGGCAGATACCTGATCAGTAGGCTCACTCAGAATGGTCGTTTCGGTGCGCTCGAGAAGCATCCATACCGGTGTACAGAATTTTGATACGGACTTCGTGGGCGCGAGGAGGCGCAACTTCGACGTCCTCAAGCTTGAGAGGCTCACCGGCGCCCCAGCAAACGGCAGCCTTGCAGGTGATGGTCTTTCCAGCGGTGTCGGACATATTGGATGGGATGAGAAAACAGAGACCCCTAGAACTAGATTCAATTCGCGAGGTTATATACCACCAAAGTTCGGGAAGGATCGATTTGAGGAGGGAGGATTTGTCTTCGTCATCGTATCTCGTCTCATCGTCGCCTGATCAGTTGTTCCCCCTACGGATCCTACGGTGACCCGTTCCATCCCTAACTTTGCTTCCATACTCAGCCACCCTGTGAACTGAGAAGCATTCACTCACACTCACCTGAGTCTGACTAGCTCCCTCGGCGCAGATAACGTGGTACGCGCAGTCACACAGCTTTGGAGAACACAATTAATACACCAACTCCATTTCTTGACCTCGAAAGATAACCACGATGTCTGCATTCACCAATCTGTATTACAAGCGCGTATGTCATGTCTGTGCTTCAAGTCGATCGTAGCATCTGTTCCAACGTTTTGCACGCGTTGCAGACTGCAGGGACACCAAAGGCTTGCTGGGTCTGCCACAAGCCAACGACGACCGTTCTCGCCACGATCAACACCGTTGATTTCATCTACACCTGTGACAATCATCTGACTGACCCCGGGTTCGCCAGTCCAGTGGGTGAGAGCCAGGACGGAACGGCCGGGGGAGCCAGGAAACTAGGGGTCAGCCCGGAAGAGATCGCAAAGATCAAGGCTGAGTACGAGGAGCGGCAGAAACGCAAGCGAGAAAAGGAGAAGGAAAAAGAGAAAGAAAAGGAGGGAGAGAAGGACAAGGAGCAAGACAAGGACTCGGACGCAGCGAAGGATAATAAGAAGGCGAAGAGCCAAACACCCTCACAGTCTTCCCCACAGTTATCGCCTTCTTCATCTACGAGTACCCCCTCGACCCCGGTGCACCAAAGATATACTCTTCACAGAGATATCTTTGCGCTTCGCTTGCGCGAACATCGCCAAAGAAGACAGGCGGCTCAAGCCAAGGAGCTGCTGCCTCGATTACCGGGAGCACCGCATACACCCCTCCCACTTTGAGTCGATCCATGACCCAAATCAAAGCCTCGACACGAGTACCATGGTCTCCGGATGTAGCAGCTATGATTACAGCGTCAGACAGTCCGGGAGATTTCGAAGCACCTATCGGGGTGTGGCCTGGTGTGTCTCCCAGCCGTCCGACCCGTGCCTATCTACTCAGCCGGGAGATATCGCCCCTTGGTATACCATTATCTGTGTACAATACAAATATCCGGTTTCCTCCTAGACTGTTAACCGTAGAAAGGATTGCAATTGCAAACTGCAGCCCTCACCCCAAAGCTCATGAAGCTGCCAATTGCCAAACCACCGATGAGGAAGAAATTCGCCACAGTAGCAGCAACGTCCACATCCTCTACACGCCCCTTCAACCTTGGATTGTGCTCTACGGACGGGGCAGACATCATGCACAAACTCGACACGTACCCATTGCTCAATCCGAATAACAGCAGAATGAGCATGAAGAGGAAGTCAGAGCTGATAATGGCATTGGGGGCACCCCCCGATATGTCAGTCGGTCGTTGGAGGTTGCACATCAGGAAAAGCGGGATGAATAGTGTACGGGCGAGCGAAAGGATGAGTAGCCGTCTGGCAGACCAGATAACAATGCGAGGAATGGAGCACATGTATCGACCGAAGAAGTCTCCGACGTTGAAAACTAGGAAATGAATAGCACTGAATAGAAGCGGATGAGTCGCGGGATTTGTCGATTGAATAGAGATGGTAATGGGTGGGAAGACAGCCTACAAATTGCAAGTCAACACGATGAATGCAAGATAGGTAAGACTTTGTACGTACCAATGTTATGAGGAACACATAGGCAACAGCGATATTATAGATGATGTTGCCCTTGGCCACTCGGATGATTTGTCTGCGCTTCTCAGAACTGCTGGCCAACGCGGAGGAGCCGTTCAGCAGATTTGTCGATTCCGCAGAGTCGTCGCCCCCACCCGTTACAACATGCGCATGCTGAACCTGGCTCGTAAGAGATTTATATGCTGGTAGTCTAACAAGCCACGCATGTGCGGCAGCACTGAATAGAAGGAAAACAGTCGAAATTCCAAAGAACGCGAACGCGGACTGTTCCTCAGGTTCTGAAGGGACCGTTTGGGGATTGGCAGAAGGCGCTTTGCCTCGCACGGATGATGCAGCACTGATGACTTGAATCCCGCTGAGAGCTACGCCTACAGCGGCTTGTCCCGACATGACAGATTGCATGGCATTTGGCCCAAATAAGGAGGCCACTGCAACGACGGCGGTTTGCAGGTAGGAGCCCGCGGCAGCTTGAGCAATACCGTTCAGGAGAACGAAGGTGAAGAAAAGACCAGGTGTGACATGAACGAACGTGCTGACGGTGAGCATGAAGTTAAGCAGGGTGAGCCAGAGCATGGAGAGCAATCCGCGCCGCGCGTTGGAGGTCTGGAGACATGGTCAATGTAGACTATTTTGCGAGAAAGCATGTAGGTGCGATGTACCTGTTTGGAGGATACGGTTGCATGTGCGAGAAAGACAAAATTGGCAACCGTGAAGGACGTGGAGAGATACGAATTGAATGTGCTCTTGAAAGAGGACCCATCCAATCTCGCCAAGAAGAATGGAGAGGCGGTAATGAGCACTACATATGATTGTATAATAGTCAATCAGGACCGTGTCCCTCTTTGAACGACAACCATACGCACCATTCCACGGCAGGAGCACTGCACATCCCAGGATGAAATGAACCCATCTTATCCGACTATTTACGCCAGACACGGCCTCCTGCGCAACAAAGGACTCTACAACATCTTCCTCATCCTCCTCTAGTTCCAAATCTCTAGGCCGCTGGCCCTCTTCAGAGCCTGGCTGATCCTGAGGAAGTCGGTAGTATATCGCCTCGCCCGAGGCGGAGCCATGAGTTGTAGAGGTTGCCATGATGGAGGGATGTCGCAAAAGAGTATTGGGGATGAGCACATAGGTTTGAGTGATTTTGAGTACTCCAGTTGTACAAGCCTATACTGTATTGCTTGAGAATCGGTACTCGATGCCAGTTGGTACGCTCGACCTGCGCTCGACAAACATGGCAAGGCGCCTTCCAAATCTGTGCATGCATGTCACGCGTCATGTGCCTGCTCGCGTCCTGTCACAGTCACGAGCAAGTATACGCGTAACAGTCGCGCTAAGTAATTAGCCGTCGGTTAGCCGTCGAGCTTGTTTCAGGTTTCAGGCTGCGCGCGTTGTTCGACAGTGATACCTCCTTGCTTGACCATCGCTTCTTGATTACACGCCTCAAAATGCAGAGTACCTTGCACAAGTTTCTGCTTCGAGACTCATATCTCAAACAACATGACTCGGAGCCCCCAATAGCGAACGCTCCCTCACCGTCATCCTCTTCCACGACCCTTGTCGGAACTCCAGAAGCCAATGACAACGACCGGAAAGTCCGTCGAAGGACGAGTAACTCAGCCCAAATACCCCCCGCGCAACCAAAGACTCGGAATAAGAAGCGCAAGAAGGATGACGGAGGTACCCAGCTCACTCTGACGATAGACGACGAACCACAGGGCAAACGAGTGAAGCTTGCACAACAAACGGCAAAGGGTCTGCATACTATCGTTATAAACAAGCGTAAGGTCGCAATCGACGCGGCCAGGAGACGATGGATATACAGGCACAAGGATTTGTTCACACCTCTTTTGTCCGAGTCGCACTCGTTTCTAGACAAGTTGGAGGGCGATGTGAAGCATAGCACGGACAAGGGAGTATATGTTCCAATGCATCAATATGATGAGCAACCCGCGTTGATTACAGGCGGTCAAATGAAGGACTATCAGGTATGACAACCACATTCTCGTGCAGATGCTCTCTGGTTGACCCGCATGCCAAAGCTACGAGGTCTCTCCTTTCTTGTCTGGATGTATCGTAATGGTGCGTATGCGCAGCAATATATGCTATCGTGTGCTTTCAGGTTGACGTCTAACCACCTGCGTTACAGGTATGAACTGTATCTTGGGTGACGAGTGAGTCAAGTATGCTTCTATATCAACGCTGACACCAATGGCCATCCTTCCTGTTGCATATAATAGGATGGGTCTTGGTAAAACCCTGCAAACACTATCGCTATTTGCCCAAATCAAAGACGAAGTGTCAGGTAAGCTTGAGGTTCACTGAGGAATCAAGTGCTGTCCTCGCGCTCACATTCCGGGTTATACAGAAACACATCTCATTATTTGTCCGCTTTCTGTCCTCTCTTCTTGGGCTGCGGTACGTCTATACCGTTCGCTCGTGCTATCGTTCTTGCTGACACTGCGCCAGGAATGCAAACGCTGGACACCAAGCCTTAAGGTGCTCCAGTTCCACTGCACACAGGCAACCGAGCGCGCCCGTCTGAAGGGGTTATTGACCTCGTCACATTGGGACATTGTCATCACGACGTATGAGCAATATGTGAGCGAGGCCAATTGGTTCAAGGCCCAAAAATGGACATACCTCGTACTGGACGAAGGGCACAAAATTAAGAATTGGGAGACCGATGTCGCCAGAAAGTTACAAGGCATCGGTTCTCAGTATCGTCTCAGTACGTCTACACATATAGGCGCATTCAGTAACTGACAATGATGTTTCCTAGTTCTGACTGGTACTCCGCTACAAAACAATATGCTTGAGTTGTGGAGTCTCCTCCATTTCCTCTATCCAATGATCTTCACGCCCCAAACTCTTCGACGCTTCAAGGACTCTTTCAACATGACCCGTGGGTCGTACGAGACATCTTTCCTCAATAACGCCAAAAGACTACTTGACGTAGTAATGCTGCGTCGCACTAAGGCGAACATGGAGAAAGAGAATTGGACTGTACCTCCACGGGAGGAGATCACCATGTGGATTCCCATGAGTGAGGCGCAGAGGTTCTGGTACTATCGATTATTGGGCAGAATGGGAGCCCAAGAGTTGCAACAGATATTCAACCAGAGCAGTCACTCGGTGAACGTCAAGAGGGAAGATGACGATGCCGAGCGTCGTCAACTTGTGCAAGAATATATCGAATCCCAAGTGCATGAGAGCACCTCTGCGGACAAGCGTGAGTGTCACACATTATTGGGTTTGCCTGGGCTTGAGACTAAAGAAGGGTGCTAGGATGGAACAAACTCATGAACCTTCTCTTGCAACTCCGCAAAGTTTGCGATCAGTAAGTTCAAGTTGTTGCACGGAGATGACGAGTCCACTGACTGTGCACATCAGTCCGTATCTCATTCCTAATGCCGAGCCAGAACCATACTCCATTGGAGAACACATTGCTGCTGCGTCGAGTAAGTTTACTTTCCTGGACAAGCTCCTTCGAGACATTCTCCCCAAAGGCGAGCGAGTTTTGATCTTCTCGGTATGCAATCTGCCTTCCTGCCGTCAACCGACAAATTGATGGTGTCCATACTTTCTAGCAATGGACATCCATGCTGGATCTTTTGGAGGATTTCATGGTGCTCCGGGATATCCCTTACGCGCGATTGGACGGCTCTACCACAAGGGCTAGGAGGACGCTTGATATCAAGCTTGTAAGCGTGGTCACATTCCAACATATGTTGTGGTACGAGTTAACCGTATTGGTCGTGCGCAGTTCCAACAAGACAATTCCCGTACGTATGGATCATGTAGGTCCAAGAAATGTGCTGACGAGCTATGCAGTCTATCAGGTCTATCTAATCTCCACCAGAGCCGGAGGGCTCGGTATAAATCTGACCAAAGCCAGCACTGTTGTGATGTTTGATTCGGACTGGAATCCTCAGGTGAGTATCTAGTTCGCACAGTTGTGACAGTATGTCCCCATATTCAATCATATTCTATATACGGAACAGAACGATCTTCAAGCAATAGCTCGTGCGCATCGCATTGGACAAACGAAGATCGTAAAGGTAGGATTCATCGCTAATCTGCCTCAATGACATGGTGTAACATTCATTCACTCAGGTCTACCGCCTGATCATACAAGGGAGCGTAGAGGACCAAATGCTCGACAGATTGAGGCGAAAACTTTTCCTCTCCGTAAAGCTCTTAGGTGCCGATAGTACCAGTGCAGCTTCGTCTGACTCGGGTGAAGCAAATGGTTCCTTGGGTTTCTCGGAGCTCATGGATATCCTCCGAAAAGGGTCGAGTGCTCTTGCTATGGGTGATGAAGATAACAAAGCTTCGTCTTCATTCATGACACTCGCGCAATTCCTTCATGCGCCGCTGGACGAGATTTTGCGCATTTCAAAGGAGCGAGAGGAAGTCCGAATCGCCAAGATCAAAAACGAGGTTGGCTCTGACGTGTCGGGTACATCAAGCAAGAGCCCGGAGGAACTACTTAGAGAGGCCGAGGAAGAGGAGACAAGATTACTCAGTGGGGTGGCACAGGTGAAAAGTCGCTTCTTTGAGGGACAGGTCATCGACAAGATGGCCCATAATAATCGCGATATTGCTGCTCAATGGAAGGAGGTGCAACGAAATGCCAAGGCCGCAGCGGCGAATGTGAAGTCGACAGGCGATGAGAAGGCTCGGATTGTCATCGATGGGCGAGAGGTTCAAGTTGCGCTGATTGGTCCTGAGGCAGAACCAGTGAGTTACTCGCGCTACATTCTCCCTGAGACTCGGACGTTCAAACGCTGCTCTTCCAGGCAGCCGATAAACCGCTCACTAAACAAACCAGTTCTACGCAAAAGAAAGCGAAGTTGCACGAAGACTGGTGCCTGTATTGTCGAGATGGCGGCGAGCTCGCACTATGCTCTCATTGTCCAAGAGGTGCATACCATCCTTTCCTCGTGACTTGTCTGCTAGGGTGTTGACTTCTTCGCCTTGACCTTGCAGTGTTCCATGGGGCGTGTTTCGAACTGACGAAGGCAGAAATCGCGCGTGCCTCTACGTTGAGTTGTAGCCAGCATGCCTGTGTTACATGTAAACGAAAAAGTGCTGATGCCGGAGGCATGCTGTTCAGGTACGTATTCCATGTTAGCTTCTGCCGCGACGAGCGTATGAGACTAGACATTGCATCTCAGGTGCCAAACTTGCCCACAAGCCTTCTGTGAGGAGTGCCTATCACTTGATGAAGTTGAAATGGTTGGGGACGCCCTCCCCGAATTGTGCGTTTGCCTTGACTAGAAATCCGGCCCAAATACTGACGTCCATCCCCTTACAGTTTGGTGCTAGGGTACGGTGCCAAACCAAATGCTTACTACATCAGATGTCATGACTGCCTTCGACTTTTCAAGGAGGATCCAGGCGTTTGGGCTTCATGGCAAGAGGAGATGAAAGAAACGCAGGAGAAACTCTCTCAAATGGAGCTCAACGAACAGTAATCTTGCATCCGAGGTGATATCGCCGACGTAGATTAACGCGAGAGTTAACGCGAGATGGTCTGCTATTGTATTCATACCATATTTTTGCTTTGTCTATTGTATATTACATCTTATTTTGCTCTGCTTTCGATAGTATATACCATTGGTTCTTCTGCCTGTTACATGATATACCTTGTGTAATTTTATGTTTTGTTTCCCAGGTCCGACGGCGAAGGTGGCGGGTTTCAGGCAGTCTCAAGTTGGGTGTCGTTGATCAGCTCGGTTACAATGCCTGTTTTGAAGTATGAGATATCATCCGGTGGTCTGAGGACAGACCTACACGTACCAGCTCCAATAGTTTCTCCGCCACGACGAATCAAAATCCTCCCCATCTCCTTATTGACCGAAAACGGCTCCAATGGTATAGGCTGTGCACGAGCAGAAGGCCCATGGATGGTCGTGCTTCTGAGAGTAATCTGGACATCAGCAGAAACACTCTTCTGCAAAACTCTATCCAGCACATGAACAAAGAATTATCGAGCTAGGTTAGAGAAAACTTGCTAACCTTGGGTTCTTCCTGATGACGGTGCCGGATGCACGGTCTAGAGTGGCAAGTAACTTGGAGATAGAAGCTGGTACATCTCTCGAATGATGGAACAGCTCCACCTGCAGAAAGTCAGTACAATGATGGTGAATAACTGCCGCGATACTGACCGATGTACCAGCAGTAATTGGTATCTGGATATCGAAAACGATGATGCGGGCAATGAACGCATTCGCGAGAGGAACCACATCCGTAGGCGGACAGAGGACGCTTCCAATGTTGACGTGACGAGGGTCAATGCTGGTAAGGTGTATTGTCACGTTCATACCCGCAGCCGCCCATTCTAGCCGTTCTTCTTCAGAGTCGATTGCTACAGTGCGGGCAAGATCAGGTTCGATATGCTGAATAACATACTGTAGCACTTACATTTCACGATGGCTGTCTCGTCTCCGGGCACGACTCGCAGACGTTCTCCTACTTGTACCAATCCACCACATACTCGTCCGGATACCGCGATGCCAGTGGACTGCGTTTTGAATACATTGGCAATGGGGAAACGCAACGGTGCAGTGATATCACGCGTAGGTGGTTCCAACTCATCTGTGGAAGTGTTGCGTTGGCTCAATGGAATTGCAACATATGAGCACGACGTACCTAGTAAGTCGCACAATGTCGGTCCGTTGTACCAAGCCTTCAATGGAGCGGAGGCATCTCCTTCTCTCTCCACCAGGTTGACTCCAGCCATCGCGCCCACGGGTACGAACTTTGTTTTGGATGGGGCAAAGCCAGTTTGTATCAAGAAAGGCTTGAGCTGGTCGCAAATCTCACTATACCGATCCTGGCTCCATTGAACCTAGGGTGAAGTGAGTACTTTGAAGAAGACGCACAACTGAGTTGGTATGTCATACTCGCCTGGTCCAGTTTGTTGACGGCAACGACCACTTGACTCACGCCGAGACTCCGCACAAGGAGAAGATGCTCCCTAGTTTGCCCTCCGCGTTCGAACCCAGCCTCGAACTCCCCGACGGCTGCGTCGACAACCAGAAGGGCGCAATCTGCTTGAGACGCGCCAGAGATCATGTTGGGAATGAATTCTCGGTGTCCAGGTGCATCCAAAATCGTGATCTGGCGGTGTGGAGTAGCAAACGACTGTAAGGCAACGTCCATGGTAATACCCCTATGTCGTCGGTGAAAGACTGTTCAACATAACCATGAAGATGATGCTCCTACCGCTCTCGTTCTTCTGTTGTGCCGTCGAGCTCCCAAGCCCAGCTAAAGCTGCTCTTCCCAATCTTGCTGCTCGCTCTCTCATTCGCAAGTCGCGTCCTCTCGTCGACTTTACCGAGCTCGTACAGCAACCTTCCCATCAGCGTAGACTTACCAGCATCCACGTGACCTATATGAGCACTGTTGAATGGATGGACATTCGACAGGGCAGTTGGAGGTACCGTACCGACTACAACCAAGCTCACACTCTTCTTGTCATCCTTTCCTTCCAGAGCCTTCCTGGCTTCTTCCAAAACCTTCTCCCTTGCGAGTCGGATCTTAGGAGGTGGTTCATCGACCACCGGTGCTTCTTCGTCCTTGATGTTCAACGCAGCTATGTCCAGGTCTCTCGTACTTATTGCACCCCTCGCCGGAGTAGACGTTCCGGATTGTTTACCTCGTTGAGAGTCACCGGTCGTCTTTTTCTTGGGCGTCTTCACGCCCGCATTTGCTTCGGCTGCTTTCTTTTGCTGGACCAGTCTCTGAGCCTTCTCCCGTTCTTTAGCAGCTATAGATATATTGGAAACAATCGTAGTCAGTACATGCACCGAATTTCCAATCAAGCAGGCTGAACAATAGAAGGAGGCTTGGAAGAAAGACGCGAAGAGGAAGACGGAGAAGCGGTGGATTGGGAACGAGATGAGGTCTCAGAGCGGGGTGCCAAGGATGAGCCTTGTCGAGCGCGGAATACGATGTCGTCTGGGGAAGGAACGTCGAATGCGAAACTGCGTGCAGGGGACTGAGGGGCAGGCGGGAGTTGTGGTTCGTGTCGGTGACGATGTCGATGCCGCGATTTGTCCGACGAGTCACGACGTTTATGTTCTTTACGCGATTTGTCGCTGGCGTCTTGCGACGGTGAAGAAGCATCGTCATCGATGAGTAAAGAAGCGAATGCCGAGGGTGACGCACGACTGCGAGTTGACTTGGGGGCGAACATAACCAACTCTGGACCAAGGTCAATAGGCTCGAGATCGGGCTCGGGCTCACTCTGCCGATGGGCGCGCTTGCTTTTCATGGCCAACTTGGATGGCTTTTGCCCCCTGGATTCCTTTGACTCTCCTACAGGTCGAGCTGGAGGAGGGATGGAGGGTGGCAAAGGAGGTAGCTTCGCGAGATCATTAAGGGTTTGGTAGGTTGTGGTGATAGCTGTTGTAGCTGTTGGCCCGTTGGCTATCGGTGTGAGGTACTCTGTATGAGTTGGACGTAGAGTGAGCCCGCCCGATGGCGAAGCCGATGATTTCTTAGGCTTCGGCATCCAATGACCCTGCTGAGCTTTGGCCTGTGCAAGCATAGCTAGCTTGGATTGCGGCCGTGCAGCAGCTGCAGGAGAAGACATCGGAGAAGCGGAATGTGGAGGAGAGGTGGGAGTTACTGGTTCTGCCGGCGCCGGGGTTAATCTCGTCCTGGGCGTCATCGTAGCAGACGACATGGAGGAAGGAGATGGAGAGGCAACTGTCTCTCTCGTCTCCGTCGTCACGGTCTGGTCTGCTGCTTCTAACTCCAACGCAGTTTGTAAAGCGCGTTGGACATACCTAGACAGAGAAGAACTACCAGTGAGAGATGATTCGGCGTCCGAATTCACAGACAAGGTAGATTCTCTCGACGGTCTCAAGGCGGGATACGTAACCACAGAGGCCGAGCCATCAGCGTTGGATCTCGAACTCCTGGTGCTGGCTGTACTCAGACGGGAACTAGCAAGCTCTGATAACTTCGATTTGGACTTGGACTCGGTCTTCTGCTCAGTAGCAGTTGAAGCACGACTGCGTTCTGAGAGACGAGAAGAAGCCTTTCTAAGAAGCAAGCTTTCCTGAGGGCGGCTAGATTTGGAGTTGTAGTCGGGAATCTCAGGAAGAGACTCCGGAATACTTTGTTGCGCGAGTTGTTGCGTTCTGGGCGTAGGGGTACGACTGCCAGAGGTGTCAGGGGATGGAGGTTTCTCCTGGAAAGAGAGCCGCTCCAATGCAGACAGTGGCGGAGAGGGAGGTATTTCATTGGGATCTTGGGGGGGACGTTCTGGAAATACTGTTAGAGTGATTCGACAGGCAATAAGATATGCCTAACCGATGATATGCCCGTAGTCAGCTGTCGAGAACGAAGATGCAGTACGAGGCCTAGGCCAATCTCTGCTGTCCTCCGTGTGCTCCGACCTTTCTGAGATTGTGCTCAGCTGGGGCCTAAGAGCAACGGACATTGGCTCTGCATCATCCTCCCATTCATACTCGTCGTCCATGTAATCTTCCGCATTTTGTTGCGCCAACCGAATCAGAGGAACGTGGGATCTACCTCCCTCGAATGAACGATCTTGCGCAACATGCAGTTCCGCTACAGGATGGGGTGAAGAAAGACTGGTTTCCGCGTCTTCCTCTGGTGCCGGGGGCAACGGCTTGTCGCCTGCAGGGATGTGTCAATACGGCGTCGATCGCGCTTGGCACCGAGTCAAACAGAACGAGCACCTTTGCATTTGCGTCCCTCAACCGTGACATAATAAAGGGGCAAAAGGGGAATATAAACAAACAAGCTCACAAGCTCACCTTTACGCTCCCTTGCGGCATTTCTGCGTGCTTGCTCATCTGGAATGCCCGTCAGTTATGCTTGAAATCTATGGTATGGGTAACATACCGAAGACCCAGTTCAATGCTTGCTGCACATCGAAATAGTATTCGTACAGGGCATCCTTGATCTCTTGATCAGAGAAGCCGCTTTGTTGCTCTGTTCCTATAGTCGCTCGGACTTGCTCTAGGCCATCCATCATGCGTTCTGTTACAAGGTGGCATAAGTACCTTACTATAGTACCATACTTGCAGAACGTACCATATTCTTCCGGACTCAATTCTTCCTCTCCGCCGTCGGAAATCGGCTCATCCTCCATCTCCTCTGAGGCGGATAAATGCGTTAGTCCGTTACGGTTATGAATGCCATGCAAGCGTACCTTCCAAGTTCATATTTCGTACAAGTCTATGGCGCGACATGATATAGAGACAAACAGTCTACAAATGCTACAAGCAAAATATCGAGAGTCGAGATGGTGGTTATAAACTAAGCGAACTTTGTGGACCCCTGGATAAGTATGATGCAGTTGGCGCGCTCTGGCGCTCGATCGCGATAGCTGTTCCAGCGCCTAAACTTAGTGACGGGTAACGGGTTTAACGTTTAACTTAACTTCGAGCCAACATTCGAGCCAACACTAAACGCGAGTCGCGTTACTTCACTCACTTCTGTCATGTTTTCTCTTGCAAGTCGCGCGACAGCTGGACGCTCTTTTTCAAGGGTACGCTCTCATTTTGGGAGTCTTACTGAGCATGGCACTCAAATAACGCAGGCATTCTCCACGACACGCGCCCGAAATGCTGATCTTGCGAAGCTCATACTCATTGGCCGTTTGGGAAAGGATCCAGAAGTGAAGATAACGAAGAGCGATAAGGAATATGTCGTGTGTGTACTGACTTTGTTCTCTTTCGGCTCCACGTAACTTACAGCGGAGGTTTCTATAGCTATACAGTCGGAACAACCAACTATCCAGCACCCCCTCCTAATCCCGACGGTTGTATGTTGTACTGAATCTGCGCTTCGGTTGTATCAAACTCATCCACGTCACAGCATGGCCCACCCCCAAAACCTCCTGGCACACTATCCTGTCCTTCAACCCAACTGCCAACAATTACCTTCGCAATCTGCGGAAGGGCTCTCATGTCTACGTTGAAGCAAACTACGAGATCAGGGAACCCGACCCGAGTGCTGACCCAGAATCCCTTCAAGCCCAACGCCAGATACTGCTCCGTCACGGTCAGTCAGCTTCAGTTAACTTTACTCGAATCTAGGAGTTCTGACGCGTCAACAAAATCAATAGAGAACATACGAGTGCTGAAAAGCACCAGGAAAGACTCAGACGAGGGTCATGAAGAGTAACTTATCGATATATCCTGTCGCATTGCCTGTAGGCAATTCGACTCCTATGTCCTGTCCGATCCGTAACTATGCACCACTAATCTAATGTCCGTAATCTCCATGCTCGTCGTGATACTCGCCGTGGTGATGTAGCGCACTCACCGCTGGTTCGGAGATCCACAGCTAGGGAGTTCTATCAGTGTGTGGTCAAAACACTGATGGTAAGGCCATAAACATACTGCACTGTCTCGCTCTAGCGTCGGTGCTGGTGCTGGCATTGGAACCGCTGATGGCATTGAGTGTGACATATGTTGCTGCTGGTGTTGAGGCGGCGGGTGCTGTGGAGGATTACTGTCTCGTTGCATCTTCTTCAAGTTATCTCGGATTGAATTGACCACCAGCTTCCCATCCCAACGTGTCAATCGTACAACCAGGGATATAAATCAGGCACTTACATGATGGTCATCCGCGCTGGA
>JSYW01002447.1:0-11608 GCA_000787475.1 Lentinus polychrous
CTGAGACAAGTCTTCAATGGACGGGATTGTCTCTTTTGCAGGATTTCGTGAAAGAGTAAGCCCTCCACCGTCGTCAACGAAGTTGCCGGTAGTCATTAGAACCATGCAAGTCTCAGAAGAGACTTGGAGAGGGCCAGCTATCGCTCAGTCAGCTGTAGACAGCACTCGGGAAGGACGGCCACAAACCTGTCATAGCGATGCTGCCATTATTAATAGTACTTCCAGTATTGAGCGCAGTCAATAGGTGTTGATAAGCATCCATACTGGAATTCCTTCCAACGTTGTGCTTTTCTGGCTCATGTAGATTGCGGTGGTAGTGATGAAGGAAAGACATCAAGGTGGATATGAACCTGGCCTCTTCTCTCCACTCATCAAGGTCTTCAATTTTCCGTTCCATCTTAAGTTGTAAGCAGCTTGTGCATCTCGATGAATGTATTACTTACAGCTCTCTTCGAAGACGAAACACGAAAGTGAAAGTTGGTGCTCGACTGACGTTGAGCCTTGAGCGCTTGATCCTTTACCTCTATTCATACTCAGCTGGCACTCCTTCTTTTTTGGGCTTCGCACCTGAACCGAGTCGAGACGCGAATCGCGATCGACGGCGGCGGCATGGCGGACCGGGGTGTGTAATTGGTGCGTACAACATGCAGCCAGTCAACCTGGGACTTTTAGAAGCCTCTCTTTCTCCTCAACCATGATATACTCTCTGGTCGTAGGATCTCTGCTGGCAGCGAGCAGTTTTGCTCGTGTGCTAGAAGATGTGCCATTCCAGCAAGCAGTCTTTGTATCCAACGGAGATGAAGCCCAACCTTCATTACAGAGTGCGCCCGTAATTCGTAGGTATGACATTCGGTCGTGGACCGACAAAGATAAGGAGACTCTGCTGCAGCAAACAGAGGTCGGTAGAGGTATTTACTGTTGGATTGTTTCTAACGTCATTCTGCAGACTTCATATGCAGAAGTTTGGCAACTCACTCAAGACCATGCGGATGTCTTCATTTCTGGGTCACACGACCAAGAACTGAACGAACTCCTCGTCCCCCCGACATCCTACACTGATTCTCCTCTCTCATCTCTCACCACGACTCCTGTAATCCCACCTCCCAATCAATGGAACCTCAGCTCTCTGAACAATTCGACATTCCATACCATATACCATCCTCTCCACGACGTTGAGGGATTCATTGAGGAATTATTCAGGGAATACCCGGATCTCGTCACCCCCGTTAACATAGGACACTCTGCGGAAGGCAGGGAGATGTTTGCTTTACAAATCTCGAAGAGCAAACAGGTCAAGCGACACGCCCATGAGAATACGAAGAAACTAGGCTTTGTCCTCATGGGGGCCCAGCACGCTCGAGAAGTGCGATATACATTCACGGATGAATTATGTTATGACTTCTAACACTCTTATTTTCAGTGGATTGCTACTTCTACAGCCATGTACCTCGCACATGCCTTGGTCGCGGATGTGTCCGAGCCGTACTCCTTGCGGAGATTACTTGATCTGTTTGTGAGCGATACCCTTGGTCTTGTTGCGCAATAGACTAGTGTATTACAAGCGACTTACGACTTCTCTTTCATTGCATTGTCATCAGGACTTCCATATTATCATTCAACCAAACCCCGACGGCTACGTATACACATGGGAAACCGATCGATTCTGGTTCGTTGGTTTCTACATATGTCGTATCTGGCGGGTAAGCTCATCGTTTGCAGGTACAAGAACCGACAAACTGTTGGGCCCAACGCCAAGTGCACGGGTATCGATATGAACAGGTGAGAAAAACAGACGTCTCTAGTCTCCTCTCTTGACACAATTTCATGCCCGTAGAAATTGGGTACGTGCTTGGTACTACCTTGGAAGGCCTATGTTCTTATGCAGCTGTCACCAACCAGGGATATAAGTGGAAACCTAAGTCGGAATTCGGCGAATATTCCTACGATCTGTTCAAGAAGAACAAGAAGCCAAAGGTCCCGACCGATCCATGTTCGCACTGGTACCCTGGCCATCGCGCATTCGAGTCGCCAGAAGTCAACAACATCGCCAACTATATCACCACACAGCCTAACCTTCAAGCATTCGTCGAATTACGTAGTTATGGTCAGATGTGTCAGTGTGTTCACTTCGGTCGTCAAATCCAGCATTGCTGAGTTGTATCACAGTGTCCTCGCCTTACTCGTATTCGTGCAAAAGGGTCCCCAAAGATGCGGAAGACCAAATCGAGGCAGCCATGGGAGCCGCGAAGGCCGTGAAAGAAGTCCACGGTACTGCGTTCAAGGTGAATGGCGCGGCTTGTCAACATGATTGTCTCTGACCTACTCCCGCTGCCACTTCTAGACTGGCCGACTGTGTCAGAACTTATACAAGTATGATTGTTCTTCTAGTTCAAAGCTATTCAAAGAGCTGACGATTCGAACAGAGCTCCTGGAAACGTTGTTGATTACATGTTCGCCCGAGGCGGAATTAAATATTCATACGCTGCGCATCTTAGAGATACGGGAACGGTGAGGACTCAATGCTCTCTTGTCAGCTAAACTGCGCACCATCTAACGGTTGCACCTTCTATATAGTATGGGTTTTCACTTCCTCCAGAGTGGATCAGACCTGTTGGCGAGGAGACTGTTGCCCTTGTACGATCCTTGGCCGACTTCATGACCGGTCGGAAGGGTAAGCTTTAGGCGACCTGAATGCACGACATGCTTCTAACCGTCCGGTGAATAGTGTGATGGTACGATGAGGCTGATGTATTTTATCATGATTCCTTGCTGTAGTGCCTGTTTTCACATGTGTATACTATTGGTTGTTCATTTTTTTCCCGGGTGAGATTGATCTCTTCTCGACTTCTACGCTTGGCCTCCTTGTCGTCAGGGAACAGTGATTATGCCCGAGTTCAAGCCTCTTTGTTGGGAAATCTCAACTTTATCTCTCGCTCTTTGGCACGGACGTCGTTAAGAAAGGTTAGCAATGGTCTTATGGACTGACTACTCGCAGGATTGAATGGGCTTTTCCACACACCCAGCCACACCCTCGATCCATTTTGCGAGTCAAGACCAAGTGTCGATGGATGAGCACAGGCCTTGTCTCTGTCAGTTTGATCATATACAGCCCCCTCACTTTGGCAGGTTGACTGGAACCCAAGGACGCCCGTGTAGGCTGTGATACTCGACTCCGTCCTCGCAAGGATTCGCTGGGTTCCCCCTTCTCCCTACTATTTCACTACCACCTTCGTCGAGCCACATTATTTGCCTTGTCAGGGATACTATTTCACCATGCGACGAGCACAGTTCGTCGAAGAGCTGCCAAGATACGGTCCAGATCGTTCATAGAAATCAAGGAAAAGCTTCTGCGAGACCTCCGTACACGAGCAGAAGACGACTTGCGTCAAGAATACGGGTCTCTTTCGTCCGAAAGTGCTGCAGCGATGGTAGACGTCATTCCATCGGTATGGAGTACGATTCGCATATCCGTGCCCGCACACTAATCATCCCATTAGTTACTTGTTCAAAACGCGCATGTGGATCTTCGACCAACTCTGCGACGTCTGCTCCACATATCTGCACTGGCATCTGGGAACCTACCGCAACAACTATATCTCACCTGTGTCACCTGCAAGAAGAAAGACCATGTCGAATCACACAGCGGAAAGCGCCCGGTGTTCTCGCGAAGAACATACATAGAACACTTGAAAGAATGTATTTCATGTTCTTCAAATGTTTCCGTATAGAATACAATATATGTTACCTGATTTCCCTTCCCAATCAGGAAGGTACCTGCCTATTTGGGAAGTCAAATCAGTTAACATTTAATATCTACCACATGAAAACACTCGAATAACATGTAATGTATTTTTTCAAATGTCCTATGCATGTTCTTCGCGAGAACACCGGGCGCTTTCCGCTGTGTCAGGAGGGTTTGGGCTCATTTACATTGCACAATATCGTGGGAGAAACGTTGCGCTGAAGCGCATGAAGGACCCAGGAAGCAACTTGACCAAGGCCAGAATTCGCTGGAGATAACTTGGCCATGACTTGGGGTTGACCTGACGTTAGGAACTCTGCCGAGAAACGCTTAATTTGGCAACAGCTGGACCATCCCTTATATTCTGCCATTTCTTGGCGTAGATATCGCAACCGTTGCCCCTGCGCCTTGTCTAGTAACGCCCTGGCTGGACAATGGGAATGAATAGATCTACGAGAGACAAGTATTGCTGTGTCTGTGGAATATTGCGCACTGCTAGACGAATCTTGGTCAAAACGCGTGCGACATCTGCGGGATTCTTCTGAATGACAGGGAGCCATTGTCCACCGACCGCTGCGGCGAGGTTGATGGCCCACATAGACGAGTCATTTTCGTGCTCGACGTTATGCAACAGCTCGTCAGTATACCAGTAATATCGTATGGGTTCGTCTGGTTTATCGGGGGATGCACTGGTTTCCGAGAGAAGAGAGGCATTTCAGTAAATCCAGTTGGATGTTTGGTCGTAGGATGATACAGCAATGTAAGAGGGACCCTTACATTACATCTAAAAAGAGGCTAGAATTGAAATATTGAAGTTTCAGAGAAGCGTGGAGCAGCAGAGTGGAGAATCATTAATCATTAATCGACGTCGACCGAAGAATTTGAGATTGAGGAAGAATTTGAGATTGAGATAAGTAGGTGTCCGGACGACCGGGCCGGTCTCTCGAATCTCAGATCTCAGAATTGGCGAAGCAGGTACTAAGTAACACTGTAACAACTCCTCAGGCTCCGGGTGTCTGAACCAATAGGTATGCCTCCACTAAGCACTTATTCACTCAGTGAGCAATTCCGAGGAAATACAGCTCGGCATCGTTCAGAGGACTTGAAGCCACGTCGAGGATTTTGCTAAATATTGCCCATAATATGAGCTAGCCCTAGCTAGCCTTATATCTTCTCCTTTTGTCTGACACATTCTGCCGTGTATGCTCGTGTATGTCTCTAGTTTCATCCCGGTTCCCCGTACTCACCAAGTGACTAATGTTGTGCTGAATCTACCAGGTGTTGGGCTATTTGCCGACGCTGCATGGGTTGCATCTAGGCAACAAGGTATGGCCCATATTTCTCCATAATTTTTGACATATTCTTAGATCTGTCTGCGAGGAGAAAACGGACTGCTGTTTTCCCTAATATCAATGTAGTGTGTACTCTCTCGATGACTGTGGTAAAAAGATGAAGGAATATACCTCCCTCCCGTCCTAGATTCGAATCTTGATATTGCCCAGTTGCGACACCAAGGTGCGATGGCATGTCATTGTTGCATCGACGCGTCTCAGTCGCAGCGCGGCCACGATCCCCTCCCATACCATCACATCACAGTCGCAGCATCTTGCTGTGACTGAATCGCCCCAGCTCAGGTAACCTATTACTGAGCGTTGGGCATCATTCGGTAACACGTGTTCGCTACCGCCTTTGGTCCACTTTGACCAATTTATTTTCAGTTGATGTCTTGTGCCGCCCATTTTTGTTCCTTTGGTTCGATCCTTTGTTTATGTCCTTCTGACTGCTATCGACTCATGGACCTCGAGTGGCTTTTTGTTCTGCATTGAACATATTTAGGCACCTCGCGGAAGTATCGTACGTCTCCAACCTCGTCCTCAATCTGTCAGACCTTTCACTGATATACCGCGCAATCTTTCTCCTGTCTCCTGTCTTTCTTACATCGCGTCGGGACTCTTTTAGGTGCTCTGCCCATCGCTGTTAGTCCAAGTATGCCGTCGGGAGGTAGAACTCGCACGCAGCCTACTAGGAGTTCCCAACGACGACTGGCTGCAAATCGGGGGCCCAGCTATGTTTCTTCTGCACAAGAAGACATTCAGCCTACCAGGAAATCCAAACGACGGAAGATCTGTCGGGAGGAGTACGATCCTGACTATGAATACGACTCGGATGCTCCCAATTCTGATGATTCGGACTACTCCAAGCCTACCACGAAGAGAAAGCCCAAAGGCAAGAAGATACCAGTACAGACTACAACGACAAACAAGGGTAAACTGAAGAACCTGCTGGACATGCCACTGGATATTGTACTTGAGGCAAGTCGAATGCTAGTACGCGTCGATGCATAACACTAACGATGGAGTCCCGTTAGGTTTTCTCTCACCTGAAGCCGAAGGACCTGCTCAATCTGGCTCGAGGTAACAAGAACTTTCGAGCGTTCTTGTTGAATCGCAGCTCGGCCATCCTCTGGCGGGAATCCCGCCGCAACATTGAGGATTTGCCAGAGATCCCTTCTGACATGAGTGAGCCTGCGTTCGCTCATCTTCTCTTTGATACGTTTTGCCATGTAAGTCGACTTTTTTCGCCGCCGCCGCCGCCGCCGCCTGAACTCATCGGTATTTGAAGAATTGTCTGAAACCTGATACCGGGAAAATGCACTGGGAACTACGAGGCCGGTTCTGCAAGGACTGCCTTTGGGAAATAACGTATGCTTCACAGTCATCTCGATCGCTTTGCTCATACTTATACTCTGCTGAAGAATGCGAACATACAAACAACCTGACACTGGGAAAGCATGCATTTTTCCTCGCGATGCGTCGGGTGTACCAAATATAAAATCCGGTCTAGGTATACGAGTCCCAGCTACCTGTGAGTACAGAGGAGGTATCGCATTCGTTGTACTCACTATGTCTTATCCGACTCGTGATAGATTACCACTATGGATGGCTCGCGCTGAGAGCAGAGTGTGATGCCATTCAGGCGAATCTCCGCGCCTTTGGAGAAAACGAACAAAAGGCGTTCATTGTTGCAGAAGAAGCCAGATGTAACAAGATTGCTGAGGTACATATTTTTCTGATTCCTTCGCAACTGATTCCAATCTAATACCTCAGCCAGCTTGCCAGGGATTGGCATGCATGGGAGTCGCGCCTCAGGTCCCGACGACAGTCGCTCTTCAACGAGCGGATGAAGCTCTTCTCAGAGGTGTTTGCACGTCTCTCAGAGTCGCTTGGAACGATTTGCCCACGGGAGGAGGATATACTCCTTCTACCCGAGGTCCGCGCCTTGATGGATCTTCCTGCAGAGCACACCGTCAAAAAGGAAGATCTCGAATCCCTGCTTCCTACAAAGATGGCCGAGTGGTGTGCAAACATCAAGGCCAGGATATTCCGACGCTTCCGCAAAGAAGTGAAGGATGTCATCAAGCCAGCCGCCGCCCAGAAGCTTGCAATCTATCGAGCTGCATCTTGCGCTAAATGCAAGGAGGCAGTATTACCTGAAGAAATGTTCGCGCATATCTGCTTTCATACAGGTTATGAGCATCGGAACAACGACAATGAGTACACCTCGTTCGTCTGTAGCGCCACTCTCCGCCGCCCTTGGACGCCCACCTCAATTAAGTTCAATACTGCAGTCGTGAAGAACCTCCTCAAGTTATGTGGCAAGGATCCTCTGACTACCACAGCAGAAGAGATGGACAGATCCACTATTCGCTTCCGCTGCAGCAAGTGTACTCGATGGGACCTGCCGTTTTGTTACACCACGTCTTGCACACCTGGCACGCGGGAGATACGAACTTGGCGCGACATGGTCAGTAGAGTTTCATTGTGTGTCTGCTCGGCCTTCGTGTTGACGCATCTGCATAGGTGAAACATCGTGATGAATGTGAACTAAAGTATGTCCGCGTGGTTTGCCCAGAAGAGACTGCCCAAGTTGTCAAAGCGGAAATCAATGCCAGAAAGATGTACGATGATGAAACTGCATTGGAACAACTTTGGTATTGTTCTCTCTGTTCAACGAGTACCTGGTGCTCTACAAAGGATAAAGTAGAGAAGCACCTCCAAGCAACGTAAGTGAAACTTCGCCAGATTACGGAGCCGTAGGATACTGACAAGTCCGAACTCCTACCAAAGGCACCACGTTGACGAACCTTCCGAGGCGCACATGAAGATTGATTCCTGCGCATTGTCTTCCCATGGCAGTGTATACCTTGTCCAGAAGGGATCGCGTTTTGTTCCTGACCGTAGTCTGGACGATATCTCTGTTGTTGGCGTGTTTCACTCTCCTGAGTAGCTCTACGGATCGTAACCGAAAGTTGGCCTGACGCAAGGTCATGTTTTCTCCAAGCGAACCCCTCGGCCTCGCAGTGATCATAATATAATACACTATAATATGACAATGCATACATATTAATGAACAGGGATATCCAGAGAAAGCAAGGAAAAGCAAGGAGGCCTAGAGGACCTCGCGAAAGTACATCCATGTCAAAGCCCCCGAGTCCTCGAGCCTCTCCCTCCAATACCACCGCCACAATAACCACCGCCACCAGAACGAGACGGAGCATTCTCATCAAGTTCAGGGTCCATTCTCCCCAACACCTCTTCCGATCCAATACTCATCCCAGACCTCGCACTCCCTGTCGACCCAAACCTCGGCCTCACATACCCATACATACCACCCATACCAACACCACCAGTAGCACTCGACCGTCTCGACAAACTCGGCGGTGTCCCCGTCCCCATCCCCGTACCAGGGCCCATGCCGGTATTATGTCTACCGCTAGTACTATAGCTAGTAGTCCCAGTAGGAGAATCCACAAGGGTCATAGTCCGTCTCCCGATCGTCTCACCACCCGAACTCGCCGCACGAGCTGTACTAGACCCCGTGCTATCCGTCCTCGTACTTCCCTCCCTCTGTTTCCGACGACTTCCCAAACCTTGTAGACTGGCGAGGAACGTATCGTTCATCTCTTTCAGACGTTCGTCTACCGCTGCCGCTGTGGTTAACATTGGCCCTGGGACAGACATTGTTCGTTGTCTGATTGAGTGCGCTGGACGTGCGCTCGCGGAGGAAGAAGGTCCTGCACGTCGCGATGATGATGATGACGATGGATCGGTAGGTGGTGGGATGTTGCTGAGGAGCTCTTGTGAACGTTGTTCACGGAGACTGCTCAGCGGTTTGCGTGCGTCAATGTCCTGAACGAACGCTGAGATTTCGTCGTCGTCCGTATTCGTACTCAAGAAAGATGCGCTCTGTCAAAAGTCGGAAAGCTTATTGTCAGAACGCCGTTATGAATTGATAAAGTGAGGGCAATCGTTATCTCACCGAGGGCCTGTCAACCTCCTTAACTCCGCTCCCAGCACTTCCCTCACTCCCCGCACCTCCAGTAGCAGCATACCGATGTCCAAAGCTACTCGAATACCTCTTTCCAGCACCCGCCGGCTTCGGCGAAGGCTCTGTCGACGAAACACCCGCAATAGCCACGCCTTCGGCAGATGCCAAAGATCTGCGGTCGCCAAGGCTAGATGGACCAAGGGGCGGAGAAGGCCGGAACGGTGTTCCAGGCGAAGGCAGTTTCCCACCGACACCAACGCCTATTGGGGAAGGTGGGCCTCCCGCCTTTGGTAGGATGGGAGAATGTGGCGGACGGGAGGGGAGGGAGGGTCCCCCGCCTCCGCCTGCTACGCCGCCGGTGGATGAGTATGATGAGGCATGCCGGTGTGAGGGTGATGAAGAGTGGAAGGACGGTGGACCGGAGGAGAGTGGGGAAGTCTTGAACGGGTTCACTTGAGGTCGGCGGATCGGGACGGGGCTGGGAGATGCGGAGGAATCCTAGTATGGCGAATACAGGTTACATTAGGATGGCGTGAGTTTGTATGCATAACAGCCATGAGAAACAGGCATGACTCGACTTACAGCACTCGCCCTACCCATGCCTAGACTTTCTCTGCGCAGACGGGCTGCGAGATCAGATACAGGGAGACGATCTTCCCTTGAGCCAACGGAGGCATTTCCACCCTGTCTTGAGGAAGACGCATCTGATAAATTCGATGCTGCAGTCACTGGAGCGGTACCTGTTACTGACGGTGCTCGAGTCATTGGGAGCGCCACATTCTGCATTCGCGGGCTGGCACCTGCACCTGAAAGAGAGGTCGTGCGAGTGTGTGTAGGAGGGGGGACGACGAAACGGTCTGCTATTGACTGTGGCGGGGAACGTGGCAATGATGTCCGTACGGGTAGACTTCCAGGAGAGGTTGAAAGCGAGTCTCGTTGCTGGTTCTTGAGTAGCGTAGGCGTAAACTCGGGACCCTCGTCCTGAGACAGAAACTTAGATGACAGTAAAGATTCTCTATCGACGAGTTTGAAGTTGGGAGTTGTTAGGTAGGTCACTGAGAGCGACAAGGAACCCGTGAAATGGGGTATGGGTGCAAACTCGTGTACATCTGTGGGCAATGCAGTGTTGTTATGCACGGGTGTACCTACAATGTAGTATGCTTGCTGAGAGGATATCGGAAATCAGATATAATGCAACGTGGCCTTACCGAACGTCAATACGTCCCGCACGGCCTCTGCGGAACCCTCAACCCTCAGCTCAATCTTCATATTGCCATTACGGTTCCGACGTAATCGTCGGGCAAGTTTCCAAGCGGGCAGGATGCGGAGAAGGGTAAAGAGACTTCGAAACAGAGATAAGCCATGCTTATAGAAGGTGGCCGGAGTGAGGTCGCTCGAGGAGCTCGAGGAGTGATGGGGAGCGAAAGAGAGGGTATAGGTCTCTAGGAGGATGTACCTCGGTGCGGGGTCGATAGGAGAACGCGAGGAGTCTGGAGCAATATATGCGAGGACTTGATTGTTCGTTAGTTCTGAAATACATAAGAAGACCTGCAACTGGAAAGGCGGAGGGGTAGACAAAGAGGAAATGGAGCGGTAGATACGGGTGTGCTCCCTGAATGCATCGGCGTCAGGGATCTCGAGGTTGAACTGCAATTGTAAACTAAGCTCTCGGATACGAAATACAGTCGGGGACATAGGACTAACCCATTTGTCCACCTTTGCCTGCGGGGACGGCTCGGCCGTCGATCTAGCATGGTTGACGACTAGAGAGAGTTTAGTGTATATTCTGTGCACTATCTGGTCGGTCTTCTGGATATCATTGTCACTGGACATGGCAGAGGCGTAGGGGACGGTGAGTACGATGCAGTTATGCTGACGGCACACACATGTTCTACAGCTTAGAGGTGTTGCTGCTAGTGGTCATAAACCAAGCTGCTGCACCTCGCGCGGCCCCGATCGCACGCGACGAAAGCGGCCCCCATGCGGATCAGGTCACGTGCGTACGTTCACGCTTTGCATTTGATTTTCATGTTTAACTGTCTTGTTATCTATAAGTCTCGCAAATGGCTTCGATGCTAGGGTTTACTACCTCTACATTCTGCCACCATGTCAAGCCTGAAGCAACTGGGTGATGTCAACTTCAAGACTTACAATGCCAGCAAAGCAATCGAGGTACGGACGCTGGCTCGTATGTCCCCTGACATTCTCCATCAACCCGGACCCTACAGTATTACACATTGGCGTTGGAAAATCCACCTCCAAGCGAGACCTTGACCAAGGAACAAAAGCGGGCGATCCTCGCCAACAACAGAGCTCAGGCAGCGATCAAAGTGCGCAGGATCTATGCCGCTTTGCAGGACTGTAACACTGCGCTTTCACCAACGAGGATTCCCCCGAAGCGTTGACAGCCAAACTGCATTATCGTCGCAGCCTCTGTGCTTTACAAATTTACAGAATTTGACGACGCATTGCGCGATTACCAACAGTTGAACGCCTGCAGAAGGAAGCGGGCGGACGTTTCGCGGATAACGATAAACA
>JSYW01002450.1:0-21768 GCA_000787475.1 Lentinus polychrous
TGTAGACTCCTGGATACAAACAGACAATCGGTTTCGCCATTTCCAACTATTCCACTACTATTGAGACAGCAACGCGTCCCCTTTGCGAGCCTGAGATGCTGAGTATACATGCAGATAATGGCAACGAAGTGAAAAAAATAGTAAGTATAATTGGTTCCGGTGAAGCTTTCCGAATGCAGAAGGGGGAGAGAGGGAGGGGGACATGGATGAGAAGTGGCAGTAATCGTTGAAACAACACCAGTGAAGTGAATGGGGGGGGTTGAAGAGGAGACAATTGTTTGACAGGACTAGAACTTGTAAGTATTGTACCGTCCGTTTAAATCAAGAACGAATGATCCATGGTCGAATAAAAGGAGAGGGAAAAAGAAACGAGAGAAAACTGCTGTTGGATTATTTATTATGTTGATTCCTGTTGTCCGAGAGTCCGATATTCAATGGTAGGGGTCGTGCGGGTCGTGAGCTGAATGTAAATGCCAAGGGGGAGAGTATCGAACAGCAAGGGAGTGGCGGATAAGCGTGTGCCTAGTCAACAGTCGCATATCGTTCAGTTAACGGGGTCACGAGATGACGCCCGCCGTCGATCCCTCGCCTCGCGAGGTGAATCAGGGAATGGGACGCCAGATCGTCGCTTCGACGCCGACGGCTCAATAGGCGGGCTCTCCAAATCCTTCAGCTGATGCTTTTGCCAGTCGTCCACCTTCAGCGTCGACAAGCGTTTCGATGAAGAGCTCACGTTCGGAATGGCAGAAAGCACATCAGCACTGAGCGTTCGTGAATGTCGTCCAGCACGAGTGCGAGCTTCAGGAGACGTCGACCGTCCTCGTGAAGGCTCCTGTTCGTCTCCCTTACGTTTCTTCTTCGAATCCTTGTTAAGCGCAGCAGCCTGCTCCGCCTGTCGTTTTGCCACTGCCAATTTCTCGTTTGCCTTGGCCCGTTCCCAGCGCTGCTTTGCCTCGTTCACCTCCGCTTGCTCCTTTTCGGCTTGAGTGAGCGGAGCTTGCATCTGTCTGATCTTCTCCCTATGCCTCTCGGCTAATTCCTCAATGGTCAGCACGCGAGGTGCTTCAGGCTTTTGAGGTTTAGGTTGTTCGACAGGCTTCTTCGCGGGGAGGATCGTACCGGGTGTCGTGAATGCGCCGGTGGAATGGGACTTCTTGTGCATCGGGATCGCTGACAGAGGCACGTCGTCGCTAGACGATGGAGCCATATTGGGAGATGGATCACGCAGAACAGGTGACGGCGTGGGGCGACCAGCAGAGGAGCTATCTAGATAGCCAGACAACGCGCTTTCACGGCGGCGACGTTCCAACAGTGCCTCCGCGACTGCGGGTGACACGGGTACTCTGGGCGTCGGACTGATAGGTGTCGCGCCGATGGGAGGTGTGACTCCTGAAGGTGGCTGCAAGAGCTTCCGTTCCCGGACATATGCGTCCCAGTCCTCGTCCCGAAGTGGGGTGCTAGAAGGTCGTCCGATGCCTGAGAAGTAGTCGGTTGCGCGAGAAAGCTCCATGGAATGCGACCGTTCACGAGGGTTCTGTTCTCTGGGAGGGCGAACATGGGAGGGGCCGGCACCAAGGCCGCCGAGGTCGTACACGGTACTGGGGCGTGCACTAAACGAGTTCTGGTGTGACCCAGAGGAGCTTGAAGGAACAGGCGTCTCTGACTTGAGTACCTCAATCGACCTACGGACTGCCTGGATCTCCGCCAATAATGCCTCTTTCTTCTTCAGATCTTCCAATTGCGACCCGCTCGGTTCCCTTGGTTTCGCGGACGAGCTACCTGCATCCTTCATATCCGAGGTCTCCGTCATGAAGGTCTTGGGAACGTCCTCTTCAATATCGGCGCCCAGGTCAAGCACGGGGAGTGCCCCAGGCGTCTGAGAGCGAGCAGCTCGGTTGAGTTCTTCGGGCGGAGGAGGGGAAGCGATGAAATCAGAAACGCCAGACTGGTACCGTTGTCGCGGAGTGCCAACCAAGGTAAATGTGGAGGCGCGTTTCTCATCCGATCCCATTTCCGCATCCTTCATGAGCGTCGTAGTCGTGTTGGAGCTGTCGTTACGACCATGTTTGACAAGAGAAGGGTGAGCACGTTCCCACTCTTCGCGTTCCTTGTCGAGACTGGCAAACCGCTGTGCAGCCCGAGCCTCCGCCGCTGCGTCCAACCGGCGCTGCTCTTCCTTGATCTCCCGGAGCTTGCGCTGCAGGATCTTGAGGATTTGGAACTGAACGGCCATTCCCATAAGGGCAACGGCACCCATGAGGCCAAGCTCGATCTGCATTGTTTGAGATACGGGGAAGGGTATGCCGTTGTTATTGAACTTTGGGAAGAGGGTGTTGAAGCCGAGGTTCCATATGTAGAACTGTTGCGGTGATTAGGGAGAAATCAAACATCAATCACCGATGGGTGCTCACCTCCTTCAAGTTTCCAGTGGTGTAACAGTCAATGCCAAGGATGAAAGATGTGGCGCCGACAAATGCGGTGGAGATGAGAAGAACGTGGTAGTGTATCTTGGGAATGGTGCACAAGATGAAGCCAACGACACCGATAGCTAAGGTACAGAGTTCAAAAGAAGTCCGCATGAATGATCACAGGGTAGGCACTCACCGATATACATGATCCATCGGAAGCCAATGGGCGAGATAAGGCCGCCGTTCCGGAAGCATTGTATCCAAAGAGCGAGTGCGAAACCGCCCCACGCACCGATGAAATACTTGGTGGCTTTCCAGAAAAAGATGGTAATGCCACCGCCAGCTATGCCAGCGACACCACAGGCAAGAACGAAGAGGCCCCTCACGGTACGGGCTGGCGGGTTGATCGAGGGCAAGACACCGAACTTGAGGATAAGGACCAGACAAACGAGGGACAAGGTATAGAAGCCGACCAGGAAGAACGAAGTCCTATAGCATGGATGAGAACGATGTAAATGCGGGGAAGGAGAATGGGCCTACCAGCGATTCTTGTGACCCAGGAATGCACTCGGAAGACCGGTCAAGATGAGTATAGCGCCTAGTACGCCGAACGCGGGGTCGATCTTGGTCTCGAGGTGGATGGGCTCTGGGGTGGATGACGGGGAGGCGGTAGAGCTTGTAGAAAGCGTCGCGGTTGCGGTCGCCGTGACATTCCGGACCTGGGGGACTACGGTGGTGACGGGGATGTCTCTGTTCCCGCTGTGAGATACTGATGTGGTTGGAACAGCGATCGTGGAGAGAGAGAGGAAGGTGCTGAGCGAGAGGGTCACATTTCCAGAGGTCGTAATGATCGCATTGTTAGCCGTTTGCGAAGACGAAGACGAGTTCTGGGCGGCGACAGAAAGAAGAGAGGCGGCAAGGAAAAGGACGTAAGCGAGAAGACGATAGGATACCTTGAGCGGCGTCATGGCCGCTAGCGGACAAGGGTGGATGGGGGAGGGAGGGGGAAAGAGAAAGCAGGCCGGGTGGACGGGCTGGGGTATAAGTATCCTGACCCGAGTTGCTCAGGATGATGATGTCGAGAACATAACAGCGAACCGGCCAGAACAGAGCGCAGAGACGGCGAGATTCTTCTCTCACAAGCGGCGGCGGCCCAGCCTGCCAGCCAAGCGCCAGCCTCACGCCGCGGAGTATGCGTCTCCCGGCCACGTGCCCGCGCGTCACTCCCTTCTACTCAACTTTCATTGACAGCTTCAGGTACTGCAGCTATGTACAAACGGGCAACTACCCACAACCTCCTCGTAAGTCCTCGTAGGTAAACGTAAAACACTGCGATCCATGTGCTGTCTCACCCCGAAACGACATCAGATCCCCCCGTATGCCCTCCTGATGTACTCCCAGTCGGATGCGCTCACCGTGGGCCGTCATCACCGTGTCCAAGCGCAACACATTATGCACTGCACACCAGATATTGGCCATCTCGCAAAGCGACTGCAGCGGCATGTCAGACTTTGACAGCTATCCTTCAAAGTGCTCCAGTTTCACAGGGGTGATTCCCAGCTGCGAGAACAGTCGGCCAAGCAGCACAGGCTCGTCCTTGTTGTGCGTCTTCTCGCCTTCTTTGATCGTCGTCTGCGGCTCTATCACCGTAATCACTTTTCCTTCCTTTCCAAACCGCCCTACCCGACCTGCAACGTGAAGATACGCGGCTGGGCTCCGATCGTCATACAACCCAAGTCGGAAGACGTGTGTCAAATCCGGAAGGTCCAATCCTCGTACCGACGCCATTGTACACACCAGCAACGTCGGGTTTTGCTCCGTCTCCTTGTTTCCTTGGAGCAGATATGCTTGACCTCTCTCCCGTTCGGCAATGTCCAACCCCTGCGCGTTCACCCCGAGCTTACGCAGTTCATACACCGCACGGTTGACTGACGCATACGCAGGCAAGACAAGTAGAGCAACCCGAGGGACTTCCAGGGCAAACGTCGTGGCAATCGCTTCTAGGGCGTAATGGTTGAATGGGGAAGGCGTATCTTCATATTCTGCGTAACATCAGTCGATCTCGGTATTTGTGATACTATTCTTATCCCTTACCTGGTATGTCGTCCGGTACTGTCACATTGGAACTTTCTTCCTCTGCCAGAGGAATGTTCTCCACTTCCATTCCTCCAACACTTGCCTCCGATATGGACTCCTCCAGCGGCTGCGCTCCGGCAACGTTTCTAATGGCACCGTCCTTGGACACAATAATGGCACAATGATGCACGCGCGAAGGAGGAGCACCGTCCAATATAGTTTCAAAGTCCACAGTTGAGGAACCAGACACGGTAACGATATTATCGTCGCGGTCTGTTACCCACCCACTCTCCACGATCAGCCACCTCCGGAAGTGTGCACTGAGCGTCGCACTTGCCGCCACGAATTGTGGCCTGCTCGATCCGGGTAGTCTCTTCGCCGCACCTCCATCGTTATTCGGGATAAGCGTATTGGGTTCCACTCCATAGATGTGATTGAGTATCTGGCGCGTTACATTGGGATGTCGCCGTTCCTTCCGCTCCAACTTTGCCCGTGAAGGCTTATTCGGAGGAATGTAGTCCACCAGCTTGTCGATTTCATCCACAACGACGGTAGATAACCCGCGAATGGGAAGTGCATGCGGATCCTCCTGCAAGATATCCAACAATGCCGAGGGTGTGGCAATGGCAATATGGGGTGGGTTACGTCGGAGGTTCTCCAATTGTTGTTCCAGGGGATAGTGTGCCCTACGGACGAGAGCTTGTGCGACAGACGAGAGACTTTCGCGTCCCGGGTTAGCTTCGTGTATGCACTGAATCCAATGCAGACATTGGAGCGCAAGTTCGCGGTGGGGTGTGATGAGGAGTGACGAGGTCAACACCTTCTGTGCAGGGTGTTTGTCACTTGGAGATTTCTCCCAATGATACCGCTTTGGTTTGCTTAGCAGAGCTAACACGATACCAAATGTTCTTCGGAGTGTGCCAAAGGCCAGAGTCAGTACATCCGTTGCAAACCGGCAAAGCAGCGCAAGATACGTACTTTCCCGTACCAGTCACATTCTTCAAAAACACATCTTTGCCTTTCAGTATTGCAGGGATGAATTGCGCCTGACTCCATGTCGGCTTTCGGATGTGCGGAAAGGCAGTCTTCAATGCGCCAGCCACTGCCTTGTTCACAATTGGGTCAAACGACTCCGGAACTGCCGCCTGTGCAAAGGACGTAGCATGTCGTATACGGAGCCTATGCGGCGTATACAGAGGTTTAGGAAGGACTTGTCGTAGCGAACAGTGACAGAGCGTAATGACCGGCTGCGATGAAGAGGCCATCCACCGTATTTTGTGGCACGGAAGTTCAATCGTGAGAAAGAAAGCGCATTGAGATATTTATTGGCGCTTAGGCAATGCGTATTCGATGACATGACGTGTGCAAGGATGTACAGAGATGGAGAAAAAAACTGAGAAAGAGAGGTTTGGGAGGGATTGAAGGGAAACGTATGGTACATGAAAGTCCGTCGTGAAAGGCAACGTGAACAGGCCAATGGAACAAGCAAAAGGCCTAGGGCAAGTCCCGCCGGGATAGTTGGGTAGTAGTAATAAGCCAGATGATAGTACTAGTGTAGACTGTGCAAGGCTGAACCTGTAACGGGGTGAGGATGAGCGATGAGTAACGAAGAAGGGGGGAGTCTACGGGAACCGTCATGCACTACCAAACGGCAAGCGGTGTTAAAATAAATAACACTACTACCATTCAAGCAGAGACACTCCCATTCACATTTGCCTCGACAGAATGTGACTGACGCCGAGTAGGGTGGCGTTCCCCTGCTTCTTCACCGTCCATCCTCGACAATTCCTATTCGTCACCGTCGCGGATGGGTTCGTATGCGGCGGTGTGGTCGCTACGGCCGAATAGGCGGGCGAAGAAGCCTCGCTCCGATGACGAAGCGATCTTGGACGGACTGCCAGTGCGAGAGTGAAGAGACCGCCGCGAGCGCCTCGATACGAGAGAAGCACGTTCGGATTCCTCGTCTTCCAAACGTTCCTCGAGCTCCTCTGTATAGTACATGAGTGTACATGTCTGATAACAAGCAAGAGTAAAACCATACCTTCACCAAAGACGGCGTCCATCTCTTCGAGGGGAACACCCTTGGTCTCAGGATACACTATTGCGATTCGTCAATACCAAGAAATGACATAATGGACGCAACCACTCACAGAAATATACTACAACGAAACTGCATGCACAGAAGAAACCGTGCATCGGGTAAAGACGCCACTCGATGACCTCCTGGAGTTCAGGGGTCATCTCACCAACAAGGAAGTTGAATGCCCAGTTGGTGGCGGTTGAAAGCGATACACCCTTGGCTCGGACGGTCAAAGGCATAATCTATCCAATTGTGTAAGATACATGCTTAATCATAGGCCAAATGGAATTACCTCAGGAGGGTAGAGCCAGGGCAGAGGTCCCCAACTAGTTAAGGTGAGCGACCGAGCAAGGACCCAAATAGCCCGACGTACCTATAGCCGAATGCGGCGTTGTAGATTATAACGCACGTAACAACTGCTTTAGGTGTCTCTGGAACGTCAATGTACATCCACCAGCCGGTCAATGCAAGGGAGATTCCCATGACAACTGCACCGGTAAGAAGGATGAACCGACGTCCCCATCTATCGACGAGATACCACCTGGACAAATTGGTTAGCAAGCGAGTAGTCTTACCCAGAGCCGACGAGGACATACGGGGGTAATGTACTGAGTATGTAGATAATAGCGTTGATACCTGTCATGAGGATAGCATCTCTACCAACCCAGCCAGCCTCTGAAGCGCGGTCAGCTGACAATTACACGCATTTTGTGGAACCTACTTGCCTTCGAATACTCTCGCTGTGGAAATCTTTGTTAGAACCACTCAAGACGCGAGTTACAGGAAGCACTTACGAGCATAGTACGAGATGACTAACGATGTCAGCGCGGTTAGAACGTCCAAAATGGACAAAAGATATGATTCTTACCATTGATGCCATTCTATCACGTGATCGTGATCAGCACAGTGGGACGAGCACCCAGCGTCGAGAGAACTTACAAGTTGAGCAAACGCCTGCGAAGACATGGCCAACAACACCCGTTTCTTGTACTTCTTCCACATGACAGCATAAGAGCGACCCTCCCCTTGCTCTCGTTCCCAGACAACTCTCTCCTTGATCTCTTGGAACTCTGCCACAGCGATGGGGTCCGTTGGGTCCCCGCCGTGCAAATCGGCCAAAACCCTCATTCCCTCGGCATCTTTGTCAGTGTCAATGAGCCACCTACAATCAAGTATCAGCACCCTCAAAATGGGATTACCGTGTCTATTTACAAACCTAGGACTCTCCGGCATGAGTAATGAACCGGCTGCAAGAAGGACGCCGATGATGCATTGCACCGATAAAGGTATCCTCCACGACAAGTCGGAGTCAATGAAGGAACAGAAGTAATCGATCCACTGCAAACGAGCATAGGTTGGCTGGGATGGAACGAGGAACTTCAGTGAGTCACGTACCACGGAGCTAGCGTAGCCGAAGATATTTCCTGTGAACTCCATACAAGCGAGCGCTCCTCGCTATAATTTACGTTAGACGCTACAGTACATTGACCGCAAGACACCGTCAAAGAGACTTACATGGTCCGGTGGGGATATTTCGCTCTGATAGATAGGCACAATCGTCCTGGAATGTGTCCGTCAACGACCGATGCAGCCAGATGCTGATTAGCGAAACTCACGAAAGGAGGCCCACGCCAAAACCGGCAACGATACGGCCAACCACCATGATCCAGAAACCAGGAGTCAAGGTCTGGATGGCGCCCCCAAGAGCAAAGACCACGGCGCCGATGAAGAGGGTACCTCTACGGCCAATAGAATCGCCAACGCGACCAGCAGCTATAGATGTAACTGCGGTACTCAGGATCAGTTGTCATGAACTCTGCCCGGTATGCAATTCACCCACCGAATGCGCCTATCTCCAGGACGGCGACCATAGTGCCTACCTCGACGGCGGTCGGTTCGTTGAAGAACTTGAGGAAGTGAGGGCCTGTTATGACCCCGGACATGACGCTAATGACAGTATTTAGTCTTCGTCTGTATGGCTATACACATATACTGACCCCTGGTCATATCCGAACTATTCATGTGTGTATTAGAGCTAGAGTACGGGGGGCGATAAAAGCTGTCTACTCACGAGGAACACACCCAAGCTAGCAAACACTGAGATGGCATACAGCAGTGGTTGCCCCACGAGTCTCCCCCGTGATCTGGACGGCACAACGGGAGCCTCCATGACGCATTTGCAGAGGAATGACGACTAGCGGAAATGAGTGACGATGACAGGCTGACAACTCGTCGTATAAAGTAGCGCGTGTTCGACAACCTCTAGAAGAGAAACTGAAGGGGGGACGTGGAGGACGAGAGGGCGGAGGAGATGGTCGTCAAACTGAGAAAGCCAAGCTGTGGCAGCGCGTAAAGATGTGTGCGTACAAAATCAGATGAGCAACATTACAGTGCGCCGGGTCACGGGAGCCCTATCGGTATGACGCCGAACCGGGGTTGTCTCTCTCGCGAACCACTTGACCTCCTTCACGCATTTGTTGCCGACCTGTATCAACTCCAATCCATCCTGATTGAGAACATATTCGCCGTGCAGGATGCCTCGCTCAGTCGCATCAATCGATACCTCATCATCCGCTGACTCTTACGACTCGGATGAGGAACTCCGCCTGGCCCAGCAGGAGTGGGAGGAAAGCTTGGAACAACTGCAGCAGCTTGTCTCGATGGTGCTGCTACCGTTCTTTGGAAAATGGCTCGGTCGCAGATGGAGTCATTGGGGTATGTCCCTCTCCTCTTCATCAACACGTTGTAGCTCACGATGCACGTCGGACGGAACAGCGTTTGCTCGTTACACCCGGCTCGGTCTCGGAAAGTCATTCTTTTTCGGAGAGCGTGCCCTAGGCAGCTCTTACTGAACGGCGCACATCCTATCATTGTGTCGTCTTAGAGAGACAAGTCAGACCTTCGATTCGCCCCCGAGTGTGCCCGATACCTAATCCTATTTACAAGATTACTTAGGGAGGCCGCTGGTACGAATCCGGTCCTTTCCATCTCATCCACCAACTCATTCGCCAAAGTCCATTCCCCTCGCCGCACAATGCCCTGCAGAAGGATGTACCATGAATCGCCGCTCAACGGCACTCTCTGCGCCACCATATCCCTATAGTACCCCAATGCATTGTGCAATCCTCGAGGTTCCGGATTATCCAATGATGCCCTGATCAAGAGATTGTACGTCACCCTCGTTGGTGTAAGGTTACGATCCTTCATTCTCTGCGTGATATCCCGCTGGTACTCCTCAGCTTGTTCGGGCTCAAGCCATGTCGCCCGCAATATCCTGGTCAGGATGTTCGTATAGGTTATTTGATTTGGCGCAATGCTCCCCGTTATGTCCTGCTCCATCTCGGTCAGCAGCTCCATGGCAGCCGCCACGTCGTCCTTGTTGTCTTGCTGCAGAAGGTGATCAATCATGCCGGTGTATAGCGCGACATTGGCTTTGACCCCTTGCTTCTCCATGAGTTTGAAGACGATATCCTTCGCGTCCTTGCGGACTCTAAGCAAAACGCGGAGTAGAGTCGAGAAGGTGAATGCATCACCAGTAAGGCCCTCTGCATCTACCATTTGCAGGATAGCGGCTATGGATTTGAGGTCATCTTTGCGACTGTAGTATCGTATGAAGGTATTGAACGAGACAATGTCGGGGTGAGGGCCGTGGTTGCGCATGCGCTGAAGAAGCTCACGAGCTTCATCCTCCTTGCCGTGGAACAACAAGCCATGCAGCACCGTGTTGTAGACCACCAGCACCGTCGAATCCTGAACGTTCACCAAATTCCCGCGTTCGCGCTGGAACTCCTCGAAATAACTCTTCGCGTCGATAATTTCGCCGCCCATGAACAAGCCGTTGATGAGTGCCCTGTATGTAAGTGGTTCCGGTACGATCCCCTGCCCTCTCATGAGTTCCCAAGAGGCCCGTATACGCTCCACCATGTTTGGCCCCATTTCAGTGTAGCCGTCAAGGAGAGCGGTCCAAACTGTGACATCCGCCTTGACTCCCAGGCGGGCCATATCATCCCACAGACGTTCCGCAAGATCAAGCCTTCGCACTTTGAGAAAGGCGGACAAGAAGGAAGCCCAAAGATTGTCTGGGACGAGGAATGGGAGCGAAGGGCGAACCTCGGAGGGGTTAACGGTGACGAACGGACTCGGCGAAGAAAGCTCCCGCAAAATGTCTGTGTAGAGAGTTTCAAGCGTTTTGTCTGCGCGATCCCGAGCGAGGTTCGCCAGATGGGTGGTAAATGAGAACTTGCGATTGAGCAGTCGGGCCAAATCAATCTGGGTGGCATACCGCGAGACTTTCTTGCGCAACGAGGGGTTGTGGTCCAGATGACGCAGGAAGCCCTTCAGGTTGGTAGGGGTTATACGCGTTCTAGTGTGAAGTGCCGTTCGTACTGCATGAAGGAAACGATCTTGCATGGCGAACGCAGCCACAGCCGAGAGGAGAATAGCAGTATGAACGAATGGAAGATTAGCAGCGGCTATTTGCTCGTCTGTCTGTTCTGACGATATTGAAGATGTTCCCAACTGCTTCGACGTCTGCTCTGTGTCCCCTTCTTCCTCGGCATCATCGTCAGTCACCATAGATTCGCGCAAGTCTTTATTGTAGCGGCCGTACAGCCTGAGCACGGCTTCGGGGTCGTTCCTCCTGATATAGAGGAGCATCACTTGGATGAGGCCTTCGGGGTAACCCCCAGTAGCCGTTGTAAGTGCAATGACCTCGACACCCTCCCATGTCTTTCTATCCGTACGGTCATTTGCACGACGTCCTGCACACCACGAAGCTAGACTTCGTGAGTATGTATCAAGCGATGGCGGGCCCAGAGCTTCAATCATCTTCGGAGAGAGACGATCCCACAGCTCACATGCCTCCTGCATATTCCGTGAGGTAAATGCGTTATAAAGCAGTGGGATAGTCATGTTGAACGTGGCAGCGTCTGCGGGGCTGAGAGCACGAGCAGCCTCGGAAAGAGGTGGAATCTTCCCCAATGCATCTTTCACTTGTGGTGAGGACAGATGATCCCGAACCGAAGGAGGAAGGATACTAGTGGGCTTGGGGGTCGCCGTGGCAGAGAGCCCTCGAACATGTGCGAGCGTTCGTGGCCAAAGAAAGTCGAGGGTTATGAACGACGGAATGCGACCAGCTGCATTCCGCAGCATCTAGTATTACCTGCACATTTTCTCAGCCAAAGCATACACAGACATACTATGAATACAAACGCACCTTCGTAGTCTGCTCGAAAGCGTTGTGGAGGTTCTCAATAATTTGGCGATCAAGGATGACCAAGTTCGGGCATAGGCGCCTGTACCGTATCGTTGGTTCATGAGCGCTTGCAACTACCTTCGCATTCCACAACGCTGTGGCTTTGGAAGATCGGTCACTCGGCCTCACCCACAAACTACCACCGGCACATTCGATACCATCTCATATTCATCATGGGCCACGGAAACTCGAACAAACTGTACGTGACGCATGCAGAACACTCTGGCATGTTTGGGCAACATACGGCCTCCTCTGCCGGATTCAAAGCGTATGTAACTCAATCTACTCGGAAGTTCAGTATAGAGTATTGACGGCTGTGACTGGTATAGCAAGCAGGAGGCCCCGCATCCTGGCGCAAGAACACCATTTGACTGCTGTGCCTTGACCTTCCAACCCTTCGAGAACCCTGTACTTGCACGCAACTCAGACGGCACTGGGCTGGTCTTTGATTTGGTGAACATTATCCCCTGGCTGAAGTGAGTTAACATCCGCGTTCCTCGGAGTGTATCCTGACGAATCATTGACAGACAACACAATAACACGAACCCTGTCACTCAAGAGCCCTTGGCACCCTCTGATCTCATCCCCCTTCATTATGCTCGCAAGCCTTCAGGCGAGATCCATGATCCTATTTCCTTCAAGCCATTCAGCGAGCATTCCCATATTGTTGCCATTGCCACCACCGGAAATGTCTTCCTGGCAGAAAGCATCAAGGGTGGCAGGGATCTGGTTGCCGACGTACGTTTCAAGAAGTATGTTTGCTTGCATACCTATTTCTCAAGCGCTCTTAGATGTTGAATATCCGTTATGTAGGGAGGATGTTGTGACGTTGCAGAACCCCCATGGGTTTCCTCAAGCTTCGGTCTCATCGAAATCTGTCGCTCAGCAGGCTAAACCTGAAGAGAAGAAGCCCACGACGAAGGCAGTAACCACCTCTTCCGCTTCCGCCAGTGCGCCTGCAAAAACCGCCGTTCAAAAGGCGAAAGCCCCCCAGCCTTGTATGTTGCTGTATCAACCTGTGTATTGATAAACCATCTGACCTCGTCCGCGCAGGGAACGTTTCGCCGTATTCCACTGGATTACCAGGAGCCTCGTTGACATCTACCTCCGTTGACCCTACAACCGCTACCTCAAAGCTTCTATGGGACGAGGAAGAACTGATGTTCGAAGACTTCGCCAACCCACCGAAAGGAAAGGGCAAAGAGAAAGACGTTGGTAAGAGGCGTGCATATGTGCGTCTGGTGACATCCCTCGGAGGAAGTCTAAACCTAGAACTATATTGTGAAAAGGTTCGTAGTAGGATGTAGTCAGTCTCCGTAAATCCCGGTGCTCACCAGGTATCTAGGCCCCCAAGACATGTTACAATTTCCTTATGCTCGCAAAGCAAGGGAAATACAACAACGTACTTTTCCACCGACTTGTTCCCGGCTTCATGGTATGTTCTCGATATTACGCATCCGCACGTAAAACTCCACCCTAACTTTATACATTCTCGGTTCCGATAGGTACAAACGGGCGATCCGACCGGAACCGGTGCTGGCGGAGAGTCGTACTGGGGTACACCTTTCCGGGATGAGTATGACATGCGAAACGCGGCCAAGCATGACAGTAGAGGCACCGTGGCCATGGCCAACAAAGGTGCCAATACCAATGGGTTAGTCGTTGTGTGAGGTTCGTATGGTCCGACTTGCTGACATCGGACACAGGTCACAATTCTACATCACCTTCAAAGCAACTCCCCATCTGGACAAGAAGCACACTGTCTTTGGCCACCTCGTAGGCGGCGAAGATGTTCTGGATGCTCTCGAGGCCATCCCAGTCAAACCTGGCACAGAACGTCCCGCCAAACCGGTCCGCATCACAGAAGTTGTCATGTATGTATTCCGATCTCTCACTGCACGCAAGGCGAACGACCTCATGAACATGACATGATCACAGATATCAAGACCCCTTCGAAGAATACAAAACACGTCAAGAGAAGAAACGTGCGAAGCAAGCTGCTGCCCAGGATCCCTCCGCGAAGGCGAACGCGGAGAAGAAAGTAGAAGATGACATCAATTGGTTTGGTGTCAAGATGGGATCAGACAAGTCAGGTAACGGTGGCTTGGGTGCCGGTGGTGTTGGGAAATATCTCAATTTGAATGGGAACGGGCAAACCGGGGCAGCGAAACGGCCGGCGGAAGAGCCACCTGCACCTGTCGGTGCTACCACAGACGATGATAGTAATAAGAAGCGGAGGATTGGCTTCGGGAATTTCGACGCGTGGTGAAACATGTATTATTGGAGCACATTGTGTATCTTACAGATGTACTAGTACTATAGCATTCTCTGAGATTTGACGGGTATAAAGTATCACGCAGGAATTGCAATGCGCTCTGAAGGTTCCTTCGCGGGTTCGTGCTCTTGGGAAAGAGAATACTGGTCAGTTACATGGCCACAACAATTTGCATCGCATGCATTACCTTCCTCTGGAGCATGGACCGGAGCCTGCTCAGGCACGGACGGTAGGTCAATAGGACGATCAGGTTCCTCTACGGCTTCGCCCAACTGCAATCAAACCACCCAGTCAGATCCATGAGCATTGAAGGACATTAATGCACGTACCGCCTCTCGTTGCAACGCACTCAGTTCAGCTTGCACGGCATCTTCATCCTCAGCGGACAACGTGTTAGCGAGCGTTTCCTCAATTTCCTGTGACATCACATCAGCATTAACGCAAGACTGGGGACCCAGTAAGGGGGACGCACCCGTTGATACTCTCTCGCCTCGGCCGTCTCCTCGAGCAACTTCTCAACCTTCTCAGTATTCAACTCTTTGTGAATCTCCTTCAATACTTCATTCCCCTGTTGCAGGCCATGCAGCACAGACACCTCGACCAAGGAGAACTCGATAGTGGAGACCTGTCCCAATGTACCATGAACGCCTCCTGTAATCGTACCGTTCAAGAGCGGAAACGCACCAGTTGCTCCAGATTCTCCAATTGCTGATCGGTCTTGAGCAAAAGGCTCTCCTGATACTTGCGCTTTCGCAGAGCAAACAACGCTCGGTCCTTCTGACCAGCAGCCAAGTGTTGTTTCGCTATCTCATGTTCCCGTTCGAGAACGCCTTGAATCTGATTTGAAGGTTTCTTCCGTGTGAGGGAACGTGAGCTGAGTTACGCACCTTCTTCTGGTACTGTTTGACTTTGTCCCTCTGTAGCTTCAGACTTGGGTTATGTTCAGTCAAAACACACAAGGTGTATGCAGGGCTTGTTGAGTGCTCACTCGAGAATGGCTCGATCTTGCTTGGTTATCTTAGGTACCGACTGGCCGCTTCCCATGCTAAGTGGAGGCCTTGAATACCGCGGAGCTGGCGTATGCGCGAGGGCAATGGAACGAAAGGGAAGCAAATGGTGCAATAGAACAACGTAGACGATGTATAAGGATTGCATTCATGTATAATATGAGCGGCTTCCAATTACAGCAACCTGGAAAGACAAGGCGGTGATCTCATGTCACGCGAATATCATGTCAGGCTACCTAGATCTCATACATTTCATTGTTCACGAAGAGATCTAAAAGACATCTTCAATTCACCAAGACCGACTCTCTTATCTTCAATTACTGTACAAGGCCGAACTGGTCCGTATGGTACTACAACAAGTTGAACGCGACGTTACGAGAGGTATCAGCAAAAAGGTACTGTAAGTCTTAGCTAGCTATGGTAGGGTATTACACAACGATTTCAAAAGCAGGACTTCAGCGAATGCAGTCTATAAGCCGTAACATGAACATGCAAAGATCATAAAATAAGAAGCAATAAACACTTCATGCATCGTGAGGTATTCCGCGCTCCGCAATATCCTCCGATGCCCGCGAAGGCAGAACGAAGACCGTGGGCAGACTTGAAGCCATAGAAGATGAGCCAGGGGATCTCGTCGACTTGCTAGAACCGTCATATTTCGGACCAGGGAAGACCATACTGGGTGTGGAAGGATTGGAGGAATGTGAGGAATGTGAGGGACGGGAGCAGTGACCCGGCCTAGTTAGGATCAAGGCTGTCGAGTCCGCATGTGGGAGGAGATTTGGGCGAGTGACACTGTACAGCAGAACGTTCAATACGCCTGATGAGGCGAATATGACGTCCGCAATCACGGTCGCTGCCCAGGGAACGCAGTGACCCGTAAAGGACCGCCAGCGTACGATGGCGATGGGAAGTACCTAGAGCAGCGTTAGAATCCGGACGCACGTTAGGATGGAGACGACAGCGTACAGTGCAGGTATATACGGCAGGATAGCTATTGTGCAGGTCAGTATAGATTTACCTGAAAACGGGATGAATACCCACAAGAGCATCTTCACCGCTATGTTGTGACTGGCATCCCCTCGTTCCAGGATTGTGTTTAGGTGTTGCCGTGCCCGCCAATTGAGAACACGGATGCGACGACCTTCGACTACGAAGAAGCCACCAAGGCGTAGAGCGATGGGAACGTACAACAGGATGTTGAGCAGCGCTGTCATCCACATCCAAAAATACTCGAGGGCTATCCGCTGGGCAGGATAGTCCGCGGTGATCCAACACCCTGCCAGGATATCAGAGAAGGCTATGATCCTGTCAGTGATTGACTTACAGTATTGCGTATCCCCATAGAAATTCTTCCCTTTGTGGGTGGCATAACTGATGCTAACAGTGAATATAAGGAAGGCCCAGATCGCAGTCAAAATGGATATGGCCAGTGTTGGCTTTTTGTTTGGTTGCCAACCGAACACAATCACAAAGAAGGTGTGTACGGCGATAGCCTGGCATATCAAAACCGGTGAACAAGAGCATCCTTAGCAGAACGAGAGGATCAACTCACAAGAGAGCTGGAAGGAGATAGATGGCATTATTCAGAAAGTAAGTAGACAGCTCGGGAGAAGCAGCGAACTCACGCCAAAGCCACGCCGACATCGCCTAGCTGCTTCAGTGCACCTGTCAAGTTCAGTAAATGACTGCGGCAGGGACGGATCATGCATCAAGCGTACCTTGCGCGGTGCATAGGCTGCCCGTTTCCACTCGCTGCGGCGCATGGGCCCAGGTCAGTGCGCCTCCGACGAGGAAGACAAGTCATCCGGGGACCTACCGCAATGGATATCCACCTGATATTCAGCATGCCCCCTTCAAGATAGCTTTCATGAGCATGCGCAAAGAAATCGTTTGAATCGATACATACCGACGGCCTGAATGAGATCGGAGAACATGAGACTGAAAAAGTACCAGTGCACGTGGGTCGAAATTGCCCATCGACCCACGCCGCCGATCTTCAGCTGGAGTGCATTGTACTAGCCGCAGACGCGTTAGTTCTAGTTCGCGTACACCGTGCCAGAGGGTGCGTGAACGTACCCCGGCGAATGAAAAGAGGCCCACGATGGCTACCGCAGAGACACAGGCAGCCTGAGCAATGAAAACAAGACCGACCCGCACGTCAAAGTCAAACGTGGACGGCACCGAACAAGTCTCTACATTTGTCGCTGACATGAGCTATCGAGCCCGGAAGGAGAGGATTGTCCACGGTTGCGACTGCAATGGCTGCGAGACTGGGTCGGGGGGAAGGGGACAAACGGCCATGCTTCCCTGGACAGTCAATATAAAGCACACGGAGGATGAGCGGTCAAAGCCCTGGTGAGAGTGCCTGGCCAGAAGAAAGTGCCAGTCAATGAACTCAAGATAAGACTGGACGATCTGGAAACTCCCTCAACGCCGGACATCTAGCGTCTATCTGCCAATATGGACTAATCGTCCAGCTATGTTTCCCCGCGACGCTGTTCGTCAAGTGAGTGCCACCAACAGCCACCAGGACGAAGCCAAGCCAGGCAATACATCAAGGCAGCAGAGCATGTCTGAAGAGCCGTCACCGCCATCCCAACGCGAATTATTGTGCTGATAACAGCTTGGAGGACTCCCGGCGGTCTCGTGGTCACGGTAGACCTCAGTGTAACCTTGAGGCTACGGAGGCAATTCTGCAGACGCTCCGGCCCCCAGGAGCTTCGTGCGCGCTCGAGTTCTAACTTTACCTTGGACTTCGAAGCTGTCATGCTTTTTACCGGTCGGGATCTTTCGTGGCCGAGAGAAAGTCGAGTTGCTCTGCGACATGTGACACCTCGGGTTTGCAAACGACCTCCACCAAAGTGGAGAGTTCGCCGGTCTTTTCTCGAGCTAGACCGGTACGCGAGCTCGACAATCCATTTCATTTCTGGATCGACAAGCACTGTGAATCAGTCGACGTACTTATGTCCGAGCGATACATAGCAAACAAGGAACGAACATACCCCGATCATATGGAATGTGAACTTCCCTAAACCCGTCATGCCGCTTGCAGCGTACATGTCATCTACAAAAATTCCGTCTCGGTCGTCATCATGATAGAGGTACTAACCTTATCGCACAGACCATCTCCAGCTGAGTACGTCACAACTCTGCGAACGAGGGATGTGGCAAGAATGGCGATGCAATAGTTTAAGCGTACCTATCATTTAATATAATATTACGCGAACAACGACGAGGGCGTGATTAAGATATATGACCAACAACGAACCGTTTTACATGCAATACAGAGTCAGCGGAAAGCAGAGAGCAGGCACAAAACACAAGGAGAAGCGAAGAAGGATAGAAACCGCACCGGGCCCGAAAAAGTTGCATAGAGATACAGTAAGCCATGACGAGAGAGGACGAGAGAGGAAGATGGGCGAAGGGATCCAGAGCAAGAGCACAGCGATGTACGTCACGAGGAGACAGGCCTGGCGTTTGGGGGCGACGGCATTACTGGAGTCCCATACTGCATGTACGTGTCCCCTGGTGTTCGTGATGTATCCGCAATGTAAGTTGCCGTTTGATGTGCGTAGCCGTTAGCGGATGCGAAAGTCGCGCTCATTGCAGCGTCGACAAAGGATTGACCACAGGTACTACGGAGAGTCTCGTCGAACATCTTTCTGTAGCGCTCTGTCACTGGCTGTCAACAACTGGCTGTGATATTAGGACATCTTTTGATACGTACGTGCAAGGGTGACGCGTTCGCCCGCTTTCGCAATCATTGATCTGCAAAGTTTGGGTTTAACGGATCCTCTTTTTGAGTCATGGGTACTCGACAACTTACCGAATGAATGATATTTCGGCTTGCAACTGCGCTATCTGAGGTTCATCGTTCATATCGAGCGCAGCCTTCAGGAACCTGACGAGGACGCGCCCTGCCATGAACCATACCATCTAGAGGATAGTTGTTAGTAGGACTGCTCGGTATGATGTACTAGAGCCTGAACTAACGATAGGATGTAGCCCGAGAAGAGTCAGATCATAAGAGGTCGCATTCGTCTCATACATTTGATTGACGATGGCTCGTGAAGCCCGCAATATCTTGTCGGCATGCACACAGTGAGGATTGCCTGGCTTGGAGTGAGGTTCGTGAAGTATGATACAAGCACTGAGGGTAATCGATCAATCCGCGTTTGGAGATACTGAGCGAAATACACGTACAGATGGACCATAAGATGAGTTATGTATAAATAAGGATCAATGGTGGGACCAGACAGAGGATTCTTCATGTGCGGCGGGAATAGAGTTTTGAAGTTTGTGATAATGTGATCCAATTCTTGAAATGCAGGAGCCTCCTTTATGTCGAAACCACCTGGGTGCTCCCCGGCAGGACTGTTATTGGGTGAGATCACAGAAGCATCCCCAACGTAGTGCTTTCCCTTGAAGCGCAGGTTGAATATCTTGACCCGAGACAGGATGATAGTTGCTTTGATGTATAATATGAAGGAGTCAACCTGGTCGTCCTTATTTTTCAGTAGCAAGTCCTTGTCATGTGACCACTGCCGTTGGGCTGGGTATACTAATACCTGTAGAAACATGAGAGTGTGTTCCGAGTAGAGGAGAGCACCTACATACCCCTTGCTCCAGTTGATCATACCGCAATGGCATAAGCTGACAAATATCCTGGTCGTCGAGACTAAGAGCCCATCCATTACCTGTACCCATCTGTCGTTCCATCGCATATGCTGGTGAATTGAACATTGGGATTAGCTCGGAGGTAACCCGAATGGGCATATACTTACCCAGCCAAAATGTGTTTCGGCGGATTTCGTCTTCAAAAACTGTCTTCGCGGGTGGGATGATAGATGGAGGTCGGACGGTATCTTGAATGCTGTGGAATGGGGGACAGACATTGAGACCGCATGGGATAGCTATACGTAGAGCCTGGGCAGCTGCCAGGAATGACTTGGAGACTCTAGTTTCATTCAATCCGTAATATCATTCATCGCTTGCTTGACTCACCTCAGACCACCTATAACGAACGGCGTCAGAGGGTCCTTGAAATACGAAGCCAAAGGCGTGTGCGGACTCACCTTCCATGACACCAATAAAACCAGGTTAGCATCAACGTAACTGCGGTTTCGAATATAAGCTTCGCTGCAACACTCCGCACTTCTATATCATACCCTGCACTATTTGAAACTTGTGTTCTCCAACATCTAGGCTCTTCTCTGCAACTTCCTTCGCGAATTTGGCTTGTTGCTCGGCGAAAGAGTCCGGACGCCGGTGGATAGTTCTGAGCCTTCCCTCGAATACCTCATCTAAAATGAAGTATTGGTAAGGGCACCGGTGATATTTTTGGTTGTGCTTACATGCAGGATAACCTCCTGGAGGTTCAGGGACCGGGGGAATATTGGCCACGTAAAGGCTACCGATCGCACACATGGCGTGAAGGATGGCCACCCATGGGAATCGAGGATCGTTGGGATGAAAATCTAGGGAAGCTATGAAAGAAGGACCATGGAACATCCGGTGTGCGTGTAGATGGAACGCGAAGTACGCCTCCACACTATCATATGAAATCAACTCAACGCCTGGTCACTTTGAGGAAAATCTAGAGACGTACAGATGACGGGTGACATCTCGATTTGGGAGATTTGCCGGCCATGAGGAATAAACCAAACCTAGATTCACGTTATTCTCATAAGCAGCCATGGTTGGATCAGTGCGAACGTCCGGCGCCGGAATGGAAGGACTGATGTGAGCTGTCTGTAAGGGGGTATTCGGAAGAAGGCTAGCAACACCAGCCAGATTCTGCAAAGACGCGTCATTGCCGTTGAATTGAGCGAAGTCGACGATCCCGCTTGTAGACTTTGGATCAGCATAGTTGTCGAATAGGGTGCCAACATCTACGTTCGGTGACGCCATGTTCGCTCCTGAGCCTAGGGATGATCCAGCGTCAAGATTGTAGCCGTTGTGCTGAGCATTCGGGGTGGCGAATCCATTGGGGGTAGATCGTTGCTGGTCTCCTATGTAGTTATTGAGAGCACGGTCCTTCTCGCGAAGTAAGGATTCCAATTCGTCTACAAGTGGTCAGACATGGAAATAACAGAGGCTGAATCGTCCACAACTTACTTATACGACTCTCTAATCTTTCAAATCTGCTCTTCGGAGTATCCACAGGTTCAACTGGGGGCGCCTCCGAGACTGATAGCTCGGTGAACAAGAGTCAATATCTGGCCATGTGAAGAGAACGAACCTTCGTCATATGTGCATTCAGGGTGCGGAGGCAATTCTACGCCCGCAGGGGCATGAGCCCTTGCGTAGGAATGGGAACGGACACAGGTTGAGCAAGGTCGCTGTGCATCGCTATTGGACAAGACAAGGAGATAAAGCAGATCCTGTGAGTTTAACAGCTCGGGCTTCGGTGTCCTGACCGAGTTTACTGACCATTTCTGTTGATGCCTATTTGTCAGTGGTCGTAAACGAAGCAAGAAACGTGTGGCACTCACCAACTTTCGTCTCCTACACTGATGACATGCCTGTATATGGAGGTTATGAGCTTTGTCAAGGCCGAGGGACGGAATGTCATACCTGATTCCGCTTAAGAACATGTGCCGTTTGGAAAGGCGAGCTCGAACTCGATGAATGGCCCTGAGATTGCACTTTTGGCATCTCTTCGA
>JSYW01002455.1:0-35282 GCA_000787475.1 Lentinus polychrous
TCTCATCTTCGAGCCAACACTAGGCGCGGGTGACCTGAACAGAACAGTTCAGGCCGGGGGCGGCCATCACGGCGACGCCCCTATGGACACCGAGTCGTCGCGAGGCGTTTGGGTTTCTCATCCCCGGCGACTGTTGACAACTTGACATATACCTGAAGATGTCAAGCAGCTTTGTTCATATGTACATGTACACTCTCGCTGAGCACTGCAAAACTCGCCACAAAACACTGGTATTAGCCCCGGCGCACGCTGTTCAGAAAGTTTTGCCAGTTGCTCAGCCTTGTCAACTTCTGTTGCAAAAAATGAAAATCCCTTAGAAGGCAAGGCTTTGGTATTGTGAGAAAATAGAACCTGGTTACAAGCCGGTTGTAAGCCAGTTGTAAGGGCCTTGCAAGGGACATCAGAAGCAATTATGACATCCACCTAACTTTTTTGCGACATCTGTGACAGGGAGACTAACAATTGACTCGGGAAGGCAGAGGGTGCCGCAGCACAAAGCAATATATACTCCCCACTGGATAAGAGTCACAAGCCAAATAAGCAAAGGAACCGTATTGCTTGCGAGGCATGTATATCATGCCAGGCGTTTCGTAGCAGCTCGTCCCCGCCCCATCGGTTGCCGTGATGGCCGCCTCCGGCCCGAACTGTTCTGTTCAGGTCACCCGCGCCCAACGTTTTTTGACCAGCTCTAACCATTTCTTCAGTGCAGATTTCCCCAGGTACTTCAAAGTGCGGCGGCGCCCGGCCCGGATACCAAACGGCGGCAATAGCCAGATCAGGCAGGTGTGCAAGAAACCATATACGGCAAGTGGCCACGTCGCGGTCCCGTGGCCGCTCAGCCGCTTCCTGCATCGTGTTTACCTCGAGGCTGGGGTTGGAGGTGTCCACCCTGAGCTCATCGTCAAAGACAGCTTCAAGAGCATCATTAAGACTCCCCTGCTCGACGTCGAGACATTTCTGCACCTGGCAGAATCCGCTCTTGCGGAGCGTACTCACCAGTGTCCATCTCGATTTCAGATTCTGTCATGACCCTCACCATCTTAATGTCCTTCTCTGTTCTCGCGCTGGTCGTGACTGCTCGCCCCATCCTTCCTCACGACAACGCGCAGCCGTGAGTGGCATGAACTGATAAGATTCCTCTCTTTGCTGACTGATACCATGCCACAGAGAGATATTGCCTACGCCTGTCATTCAAGATGTCGTCCAGGCTATCTTCCAATCTCGCACTCAGTATGTTGTGCCCCATGCGTTGTGCTTAACATAGCCTCGCTGATATACCCTCATAATGTCTCGTCCAGGAGCCCTCCGGATTGTTTGAACTGCAACGATGAAGATGACGTTCATATTCGCATCACCTCTACAGAAGAGCAGAGCGCTGTCCTTTCCAGCCTCAATGAACTCGATGCCGTCAAGGCTGTTGTTCCAATTGGCTTGGATGGTGCTCTATCGGACGACGAGAAGAAGCTCTACGACATCCTCATTAGCTCCAGTCCGCGCGGCAGCTTGAATGAATTGGAAGGCGGAGAACGTCTTCCCGAGGAGCTCCGGCTTCAGGACTTGGAGGCTGCCAGAGCCAAATACTTGGGGGCGTCACTATCCAGCGAGCCCAGCAATACCGTCTCCGACATCTTTACTTCACCTCCCCTCGTCTTCCTTGCATTCTCCTGCATCGCCGCCTTCCTTACCATGGGCTGCGTTGCTGTGGCGCTGTACACGGCCAAGTTTGTTCGCAAGCTCATCTTAGGATCACAAGTGGCTTGGGATATTTTGCCTCGCTTGGAGGAGCAAGATCGGGTCGAGAAGGAGTCTCATGATACTGGCAATGGGTCTGTGCCGTTGCTGTGCGCTTCGCCCGACGCTGCCCAACAAATTCTGGACATAACGGATGAGAAGTTGGTACACTCGGCACCTCGTCATTCCTTCTCGGTGGATGACCTATTAGAGGATGAGAAGTTTGTGGATGCAGAGAACTTTGACTTGGAGGAGAGGCCTCTGTCACCCATAAATGGCTTGAAGCCTGCAGAGCTTCCAAGCATTGTGATTCATGACCATCCTGATCCCGACTTTCTTCCTCTGCCATCCCCAACTCCGTACTCGACGCCTCCTCCTACTCCACCTCGTACACCTCAACGTCTACAGGTACAAATGCGAGAAGTACCTTCGAGCCCTACCCTGTCTCCGGTCTCCAAACCGGCTTGGTCTGTTCGTGCAGCAGACGCACCCGTTCTCGGGCTGACGAGCTCCTCACCTTCCTCGCGATCATCTACTCCCCAACTCCGGTCACCCGCGAGGACGCTCTCCCCTTCGTCATCTATGGAATCTCTATCAATACCCGGCGCCTTGCATTTGGATATTCCTGCTCAACAGGAGATGATCGAGAGGCCAGGACGTCGTGCGTACCGTGCACCTGTACCCGAGCTAGACATTGCATTTGCTTTGCAGTTACGTCCGGGCTTGGGCATGGGCGCGGATCCTGCCTGGCTGGTTAGGTTCCTGATGGCTATGTTCGGTTGGATGACAGTCCTCATAGGTAACGGCGGACGGACGTAGCGTTGGGCTCTTCCATGAGCGCAAATAGTCGGCTTTGTTTGGTTTTGAATGGGTTTGACCTCACTGATTTCACAATTCGCACTGAATCCTTCGGTTCTTCACTCCAGCACTTGCATATTTCTACTCACTCTTCGTTTCTCCTTCATTATCGTTCAATGGAATCGCATTGTCCCTTCACATCACAAGTTTATAGCATTGATTGCACGGAAGGATACCTCGCATATCCTATGACCCAATATTGGATTGTCTATACTTCAAGTATTTGTTCGTAATCGTTGCTTCTTGGAAATGCCTTCACTCCCTGTTCTTGTTTTGGCTCTAGGACGGTATCAATAATACTTACACACCCTGTTTCTGTCCACTTTAACAAGGTTTGCAGATTTAGTGCAGTAGACGGGAAAGATGATATCCAATACTAGCAAATCAGGCAATCCTCTTTGAAACTGAGGTTATACATAGTCTTATCCACCGTCTTTTCGATTTTCTTCCAATCTGATCGACGTTGTATGAACTCGTATATATCCTGGGATTGTCATGAGCAAAACAGTCCGCCTTTGAGACAACGGTTACAACGTACCTCCGGCCTGTATGCGCCTCCATAACGAGTGACATCTCGGACAATCTGAGCCAGATCTTTGGCATCTTCGACGACATATACATGCCCTAACATCTTCAGGTAAGAAAATTCCGCCGCAATGCTTGGAACCTGACACTCGGGTGGTGAGAACACGGAAAGCCTATCAAGAAGAGAGCTAACCTTCAGAGAAGCTATGAAAGTGTAGTAGGCGTTCAAATCAGCAATGACCTGGAAGCCTCCACTGAGGGAGATGATTTGCCGTTTGATATGTTTCTGAAGAATTCTGTACCTATGTCAGCTATTCGCGACTTTACTGGAAGAATGGGCAGCATACGCGATCAGTCGGATACCGATTTCCTGGTAGAATACCTCCAATACCTCCTTGCTCGTGCTCCCTTTCAGTAAGCGACAGTGCATCTCTAGACATTTTATAGCTGCTTTGCATCCTTCAGTCGGCCCTAGTTCAAGATGTGCGTCATCTGGAGGATAGTACTCGCGAGGCTTCGTCAATTTCATGATGATATGGTCCACCTGTACCGAGATGAGTGCCGAACCATGCACAACATAACTATCTTCACAGACGTACTTGATTCATGAGAGCATCGGTTCCTGCATTCAGCCCTGCAGCAACACAGTCGTCTAGAGTATCCTCAAAACGCTTCTTCTCTCGAACTACCGTATTCAGGAAGTCGGTGCGGTCAATGCGAGCAGACTGTGCAACATAGGTGATCACTCGCTAATCTTGAGGCTGAAGAAGTAGCACCTACCAACTCCTTATCGAAGTATACTTGGATCATTGACTGCATCGTATCACCGACATGAACCAACTCGAAAAACTGCAGGAGGGGAGCCACACTCTGCTCATCCTCATGCTCTTCCGGATGGTAAGCTCTCATTTGTTCAGTTGCTCTGATTCACCAGTTAGCGGTCATATCGGAAGGACACAATGACGTTCACCTTTCAAAACCTGGTTTGATATGCCTTTCACCGAGGGCTTGCAAGAGGAGGACGAAGACTTCTTCCATTGTGTCTCTGACGCGATGTCCATAATGCCCAGGGTATCCCGCAAACGTTTCCACTCGTTTGAGCGATTCACGGTCGGCATGAATGAGTTCTAAAGCTACATCCAACGATAATAGCAAATCTAGCTTGTCGAACGTTGCGGTCGATGCAGAAACCGAAGGGGTTGGCGTCGTAACTTGGGTGGAAGCTCTGGAGTGCGTGGGTGTGCTGCCTCCAGTTGACGTACCACTGGGCGATACGGCCGAGTTTGTCCTGGAATGCAGAGAGGCTAGGGACGGTCGCGCGTGTCAGCTGATATTCGTTGTGTCTCTCAGAGATATGGACACACGGGTGGCACTGAAGTCTTGTCTCTTCTCTTCTTCGTCTTCTTCGTCTTCATCGGCTCCAATCTCGAACAACATTGCTTCGCCACCTTTCTCGAAGTCTCGGACGTAGCCATCACGCGGATTTGTCGCTCCCCAACGCTGCGGGTTCAGCATAGAGATTCCTTGTACTGCCGCAGAGCTTCCTGTGGTAAATGCGGCGCCCATCGCTTTGCCCACAGTACGAGGAACGATTGTTACAGGCAACAGCAGCACGTCTGTGAACGACGCAAGTACATTCCGTTTGACTTGAGCTGGATTCTGTGAGCTGAGAAAACGGGCATGGTCTTGGGCAGGTACAGGAACTGCAGGTCGTTCGGATAACTATGACAATGGGTTAAGAACACCAATACCAGTATGAACAATTGAAAAAAAAACTACCTGCTTCATCCATTGGTGACATATTGCATCGAATGAGTGATTCAGAAAGTCAATCTCTTCGTCCAGGTACTCGTCCATATTGGGTTCAAACATGCGATACCTATACCGATGTGAAGTAAGCGAAACAAATACACGCAGGAATGTAACACACACTATGTCTTCCGCCTGGGTACGGGACACGCCTGCGTCGGGTCTAAGTGTTGCGGCTTTCAAGGTCGCATCCACCATTCTCCAAGCTTCCTTGAAACTACCAGCGGTTGCCTTGAGGAATATCTCTGGTGATATTTCTCGTGCTCGGTCCAGCAAAGAAGTAACATATTCAGAAACCTACATGGACATGAGAGTCTGTCTAGCTTGGAAGAACCTTCAACATACGACTTCATGCGCAATACGGTCGGTAAAGGAAAGCAGGACATTTGCGTCTGGTGGAAATACCCGGACGGCACGAGAACCATGCTCATCAATTGTTTGCAGTATGTGGGTCATGAAGGCGTCCATAGCATCGAAATCAAGTTGTCCCTCTTTCCTGCATAGAATATATAGATCTGGAACGACATGATATATTCAAAACCACATACGTTACATTCTCTAAAGCATTCCATTTCCCTTGTTCATAGAAGAGTGAACGTTTGTCTGCCCAAGCTCGCGCAAGTTCCCATTTCTCTGCAGGACCATCCCAGATGTCCCAGCTAGCTTGAGCAATCTCAATCATAGCCTTTTCATCGCCGCTACTGTCGCCAAGGTCAAAGGCGGTCATTAGCCCGTCGTCAAAGCGATCTTTGACAGCACGGAGAGAAGAGGCAAGATGTTCCCATTGTACGACTGGTTTCACCCAGGGGGACAGGAAAAATGACAATGTACGGAGTATATGCGCTTGTTGGCTCAGCGGAGGAGCTGGGGTAGGAAACAGAGCAGTCAGCACAGCATGCGGCGCAGAAGACAACGCAGGCAGGAGAGGTTTGAGCAGCGTATGAGCGCGAATGTATCGTGAGCGAAAGTTGGGCATCGAGAGCGCAGGTGAGTGGATTGCATGAGGCGGGAATGCACCGATGAAGTCGCCCATTTCATCCTTGGGGGCGGACACGGAAGTGAAATCACCAAAATCATCGTCAGCATCTACGGGAAGCGTGGCTGGAGATTTATCGTGCTGAAGCCCTACATGGACTTTGGACCGGTTTTCCAGCTCGTCCAGAACAGCGGGCAAGTACGGATTTCCTTGTGCAAAGCGTTTCCAGCGGGCCTCCCAAACGCGTTCATCACGGGAAAGGTTTGCGAATGCTCTGGACACCCTAGCATATGTTGGAAAGGAGTGAATTGGGAGATGAATCAGGATTAATATATGTATATCGACGGGCAAGCGACCGATGAGCTGGAATGGTGCGGGAGCCTTGGCCGTACTAGAGTCTGAAGTCCGCGTCGAATGTAGTCTGACCGGTTCAAGAGTAGCAAATTTATCCATCTGGACTTTGCTACAATTTGAGGTGGTGCGTTGCAGAGAGAGGCCACGAAGGGTTAGTACTCAGTGGATGGTAGTGGTCGTTTCAGTTGCGCAGATAGTTGGGAGGGGGCCGGCTAAGATGCGCGTGACCGTGATCGATCGAAATGGATCAGCCGAGGACGCGTCTCAAGTCTGAATGTTCTTTCTGCTCTCAAAGTCGCGTTCACTACTCTCATTATGGCTGATATACCATCACTGCTCCTGGCCTCTCTTTCTCCTGTCACTCGAAAGCAGGCAGAACAAAATTTGCATACACTCAGCCTTCAAGCTGCTTTTGTCACCCACCTCCTCCGGCTCGTCCTAGACACTCCCTCGGATCGATCTGTGCGACTTGCAGGGAGCGTATATCTGAAGAACCTCGTAAAGACAAGATGGGACGATGTGAGTCACTGCTATGTCTCGTTTGACACGAGTTCTCATTTGTTTTACTAGGAGGAGTCTCCTGTCAATGACAATGACAAGGCGTCATTGAGGCGGGACTTGATCCCAGCCATGATAGCTCTATCTAATCCATCCGACAAAGCAATCCGCGCTCAAGTCGCAGAAACTATCTCTACAATTGCCTCAAGCGATTTTCCCGAACGCTGGCCGGATCTCATTGATGTATGCATCCCGAGAACTTGTGTTTCTACAACAGCTAACGAACGTCTCCTCTCGTAGAATTTGGTCGCATCCCTATCAGACTCAAACTATTCAGTCAATGTTGGGGTTCTACAGACAGCGCATTCTATCTTTCAACCCTGGCGCGCCGCCACTCGGTCCGACGCTCTCTTTTCCGTTATAAATTATGTGCTCTCTCGCTTCAGCAAGCCCTTCCTGCAGCTCTTTGAGCATACTTCCAACCTGTTATTGTCCGGTGCTTCTGTCCAGGACCTGACAAGCACTGCAAAAGCTCAGATACTGCTTGTTGAGATCTTCTATGATTTAACATGTCAGGATTTGCCACCAGACTTCGAGGATTCTCATGCCCAGTTTTTTGGGCACCCATCGGGGTGGTTTCTGCGTTTACTGGACTGGAATCCTCCTCAATTACTCGGTGATGTACATGAGAAGCATTCTATCGATAATTCCGCCCTGTCTGACACCTGATATAAGCCAGATGATTCTTCCCCTTCGCTTCCAACCTTACTCAAAACGCACATATTCGAGATTGCAGAAGTGTGTGATTTTGTCCACGTTATAGTGTGGCCTATATTGATACGATTCGTCGCAGCTATACGTCAAGCTATATCCGGAGACTCTCCAAGGGAGTGGGACCGTCGAAGCATTTGTCCAGAAGATATGGGCCCTCATTCAGGGTGGAAAACTTCCCGGGTTGGCCGATGATGGGGTATGTCCGCTTTTATCTTGACGCGACTTATAGCAACTGAATTCTTTGCAGTTAGTTTCGCAGGCGCTTCGATTCATATCAACTGCGATACGCTCCGGGCACTACAAGGAGCTCTTTAGTACCCGAGAGACTATCGCGGGTCTTGTGCAAGGCGTCGTTGTGCCGAACGTAACCATCCGAGGTAGGAGGACCAGCCGCGAAAATCATAGCCGTTCATTGACATTGACATTCTCATTTACATTCTCAGAGCACGAGATTGAGCAATTCGAGGATGACCCACTAGAATACATCCGGCTCGATCTGTCCCTCCCTGCCTCTGGCTCCGGTCTGGCACCTGGTGCGCATGATGCAGTCACGCGTCGCCAGGCCGCTGCAGATGTTCTACGTGCTTTGGTGGCCTCTGGGTTTGAGGCCGAGACAACCGAAATCGCAGGGTCATGGATTCGTGAAGGCCTCCTACAGTATTCCAGCAACAAAGAGAAGGATGACAGCTGGAAAGCAAAGGATACGGCCATTTACCTTTTGACCGCAGTCGCCACGCGAGGCAGTACGACACAGGTATAGATTCCCTCGGGTTCCCGTGCAGCAGCTTGATACTAATGTGTGTACAGCACGGCGTAACATCTACCAACGCACTGGTCAACATCGTCGAATTCTTTTCAGAGCATATTTACCAGGACCTCGCCGCTGAAGCGGGTCATGTTCACCCTGTTCTCCAGGTCGACGCGATCCGGTATCTGTACACTTTCCGCACGCAGGTATGGCGCAGAGATACTGAACGCTACCTGGGAAGTGAGCTAACGGACGTTGGATAGCTTACCAAACCTCAATTGCTATCTGTATTGCCGCTGCTTGTACGCCACCTGAATTCGGACAACTACGTGTGTTATACCTACGCTGCCATCACTATCGAGCGAATATTGTTTATCAGACAAGGGAAGCAGTTACTGTAAGGTATACGTCCTTTGATGCAATTGTTCATGCACTGATTGATGGCTAGGTTCTCTCAAGTGGACATACAAGATGTAGCACCTCAGATCGTCGATGTTATTCTGGCTAAAATTGAACAGGCTCAAGCACCGGCCAAGGTCGCGGAAAATGACTATTTAATGAAGTGTGGGTTGAGATCATTTGGTATGCACTCCTAACTATCCTGACGCTGTTTGCATCGCAGGTGTTATGAGGGTGGTACTGACGGCCAAGGGAGCACTTGCGCCAAATTTCGAGAAAACCCTGCAGCGCCTCGTCCACATCCTCGGTATTATATCTCAGAACCCAAGCAATCCCAACTTTGATCAGTACATCTTCGAGAGTATCTCAGCATTCATGAGGTACGAGATTGTTTCATATTTGGCTGTCGTGAATATGTTCTGAACCCTCACCGATATAGGTTCGTAGTGGCAGCAGACTCATCGACGCTGCCCATATTCGAGCAGGCTTTGTTCGGACCTGCCACAATCATATTGCAGCAAGATATCGACCGTACGTTACTCACAGTTGGGTGCTGAACCGCTGACGAGCCGAGAACAGAATATATCCCATATGTCTTTCAGATTCTTGCGCAAATGTTGGAGATGCACACCACGGATGTTCCCGTAGCATATAGAGAGCTTCTGCCCTTCCTCTTGACTCCCGCAAGCTGGCAACAAAAGGGCAGTATCCCAGGTCTCGTCAAGCTTCTCAAGGCATTCCTATCGCGCGACTCCGGTCACATGATCTCGACTGGACAATTCACCGCTGTGCTTGCCGTCGTGCAGCAACGGCTGATTCCTTCGAAGATCAACGATGTATGGGGTTTCCAGCTTCTGCAAGCTGTGGTGGAACATATACCTCCGTATGTAGTCCAGCCCTGCGCACGTAAACACCCTCTGAACTCGTCTGATTTAGCTCTCATCTGAAACAATACTTCCGCCCTACAATCGTGACGCTTCTCACGCGCATGCAGACGAGCAAAACGGACTCTTATGTCTATCACTTTGTGTATTTCCTGCTATACACGATGGCGATCCAAGTTGAAGGCCTGACCCCAGACTATGTGATTGGTGCCGTAGAGGAGATCCAGCCACAGTAAGCCGTTTATTTTGCATGACAGGTTCTTAAGTTTGGTACTGAACAGGAACTGCTAGACTATGGGGCCAGATCTTGACCAACTTCATTATCCCACAAACCCCAAAGCTCACTCCGAAGGATAGGAAAGTAGCGGCAGTTGGGTTGATTCGCATGCTGACACAGAGTGAGATCATTCTCCGCGATCCTACCATCAAACTCTGGTAAGTCACCCATACTGACATTGTTAACTTGTGCTCATACTTCGCGCAGGCCCGCCGCCTTCGAGGCGCTCGTCAAGCTTTTCTCCGAGCCTCAGCACCTGCAGTCAAAGGAAGCAGACGAGAATGATGTAGGATTGACTGTGATTGATTACGAGGAGCAGACCGCAGGGTATCAGGCAGCCTACTCTCGTCTGGCGGCGTCGGAGTCGGCCTATGTCGATCCCGTGGGTTACGTTCGGGACCCAAGGGAGTATTTGGGACAACAGCTTTCGGAGCTGCAGAAGAGGACACCGGCTGCACAATCTCTGTTGGCAGCAGTCCAGAAGGAAAGCCCGTTCTTGCAGAACTTGGTTGCAACGGGTTATGTTCGGTGAAGAGCAATCTTGCATCAGCAGTACTACCATTGCATGTCAATAAAGTGTTTGAATCCTAGCAACAATGTTACAACCAATCTCTATCAACGAAGCTATATAATCTCTGAAACATTAACCTGATTACAATGTGATACCCCTTATCCGATGAATCATGTAAAGTGCCTAGCACACTAGGGTATACAGTGATGAATGACAAAACAGACTGCCTGAATGAATGACACGTACTAGAAAAAATAAGAGGCTTGTAATCCGAACAGTGAGGATAGTGCTGTGTAAATGCAAATGCGAGGGAAGATGAAAGAACACAAGAAGGAGGAGAGCTAGACTACGATGGCCACTTTCCTGTCGGCATTGCTACCATTTGGTGGCCGCAGGAGACTGGCACCCGGCGTGCGGGCTGGTACAGAGCGGGAAGAGGTGCGGTAGGCCATACCCGTACCTGTCCGTGGCTTGGGCCGTTCATCTGTGGACCTCGCGAGCGGATTGCTCTGTGTCGCCGAAGGGCGAGCTAGTTTGGATGCCGTAGTCGCAGACACGGTCCGTGCCCGAGGTGTCTGGAGCTTGGAGACCGTCCGAGGAGGGTCGGAACGAGCTGGATCAGTGTTGACGGCGGACGACTGGGGCAGTCGAAGCGGTCTTGGTACAGGACTCCGGTGGACTGCAGATAGAGGGCCGGAGTGTGATCCAGCGGACGCGGCGATGGACGAGACGGAGGAGCCGGAGACTGTCCGTTTGCGAATCGCGAGGTCCTCGTTGGCAACTGCGGCTGCGCGAGATGGCAAACCGGACGGGATCCTCCGCGGGGCTTTGAGCGACGACAGTGACCGCTGGGACTTGATGGCCGGCCGGACAGTAGACAGAGAGATTGAGGGATCCTCGACCGTGACTGGGGTAAGGGGCGTGGCCAGGCTCGAGGTCGAAGCCGTGGAAGAAGTGTCATGAGATGCTTCGTCGCGCGTCACGAGAGAGCTCAGGGCAGTCGACTCCGACGTCCGCCGACTCGCAGGAGCAGAAGAGAAGCCAGAGGCGGCCGAAGTGCGAGCAGAATACGTCCCGCGGAGGGATTCGCCGGAAACGCTGCTACCGGTACTCGTCCGGCTAGGCCGCTGCCATGACGTAGGGGGAAGTGAAGAGCGTCCCTTCATGCGCTCTCGCTGCTGCAAAGCCAACACGGCCGAGGTCGAGGTCAAGGTGTCGCTCACTGAACGAGAAAGAGGGAGCTGGGAAGCCGAAGCCTGGGAACGGAGCGAGCTCGAGGACGTCCTACGAGAGAGCACAAGCGAGGAAACACGTCTGGTGAGCGCCGAGGGAGCATCTTCGTCTTCACTGCACGGACGCTGTCAGAAAGGCATCCATCGCAAGTGGACATACGGGGCGCACCTGTCACTCCAGCCCAAACCAGTAGTCAATCCTATTCCGCCCCTCAACAGCCGGCCATCACGATGCCTGGTTCGACGGTGAACCGTGTCACGCTCGTCTTTGTAGATCCCGGATTTGGTCATCACTGTCGCTGACATGTCAGTCGAGTCCGGCAATGCTGGAACAAGCTCTGGCAACGCACCGCTGGACGCCACACTGAACATGCTTCCGGGCCTGCCGCTGACAGGAGTGGGTGCACCAGACCGCTGGGACAGCAGCTTCGAGTTGGGTGACAACATGCCTTCGCGTAACATCAAATTGCTGCACATCATGAGTGTCCTGTGAGAGAGAGAAACGAGCAGAATCAGTTACTCACGGGAGGGGGGTGTGGAGGTCGATACTCGAGTCCGAGTCACTGCCTGCGCCCTCGAGCTCCCTCTCGAGCCTGTCCTCGGCCTCCTTGTCGAATATTTCAATGGCAGTCCCAGTACCATCCACGCAGACGCCGTAATCGGAGAGAAAGGAAGCGTCATCGGGAATGTCGTCGTCGTCGTCAGGTTGCCGGACGTACGGCAACTCTGATTGACTGGCGGACAAGGAGACGCGGCCGTCTGCGAGATGGAAGGAATCAACGGAAATAGCAATAGGCACTGATCGGCCCTGGGGTTCAGACACCCGTCGCTTGGGCCCGGAATGTCTCGATCGAGTGCGCGACGCCGATCGGGACCTGTTGGCAGATGCAAGCGAGGACGAAGATTTCCGTCGGGGTTTCGGCGTCGAGGCGAGGATGGCACGAATGTCTGGGCTTTCTGACCGACGCTCGCTCGGCACTTGCGACGTCGACGGCAGCGGTGGGAGTTCCTTGTTCAGTTTGGACTTTGAAAACTGTCGCGTGAGCGAGGTCGACGTTGACTGCAGCCGTGTGATGCGTGTTGAGGGAGGCGGGGGAACAGCACCATTGCCTTCGAGGTCATCCTCTTGCAACGCGGGCAAGTCTCGCATGTCAATGGACGAGATTGAATCATTGAATCCATGAGCGCGATGATGGGGTCTGGAGGGTTTCTTTGAGAGAGATTGCTGGAGGCCGAACTCGAGCAGATCCTCTGCCTCTGCATCACTGGCCTCGATTGGCGAAATCTCATCAAGGGACATGCGCGTCAGGTCGGCAGGCTCTTCTTCGCATATCCGCGGTTCAGTGAGAGAGAGCTTGTCGACACCGTGCCGGTGGGAATGCGACAACGAGCCATTGGACGAGAGTGAACGTATGGAACGACTGGACGACTCGGGCGGGGAAGAGGGAGTGCCGTGGTAGTTGGAGAGACTGAACAGGCTGGAGGCGGTCGAGTCGCGGACAGAGCAGCTGCTGGAGGACGCGAGAGACAGTTTGGATGCGCGCCGCGACCGGGTAGCTGTGATGAACCTGAGCGTGTCATGTTCAGAGATGGGCGACGGCCCAGGAACAGGTGGGAGAGGACTAGCGGGAGGCAGCGAGGGCGGCGGATTTTGGGAGTTTGGGGTGAGGGGGCTGGGAGTGAGACTGAGAGGACTTTGAGGAATGTGGGTCGGAGGGGTAGGAAAGGCAGACAAAAGGAGAGGAACGGCATTGCGCCGCTGGGAGAGACGGGAAGGAGAAGTAGGAGGGCTGGCCATCGTTGGCCAGCTCTTGGACGGGATGTATGTGTATGTATTATAGGCTGGGGTCAGAAAGGACAGAGAGAAGGAAAAGAGAAAACGGGCAGTCGTCACAAGTGTAATCGGGGAGGGCTCGACGGCAAAGGCAGGACGACTGCAGATATGGGAGAAAACGAACGGGCAGGGCGGCTTGGGAGGGGGTCGCCAGCGGCAGAGTCTGCGCGGGCCAGGGCAAGGTCACGTAAACTCGCTTGCTCGACCGATCGACGGCCGGGGTGGGCGGAGTCGAACGCGTCGGTCAACGTGCGCGACGTGCAGAGTGTTCGAGAGAGAGGTGTGGACGACGACGACGACGACTAGCAACTAGTACTCATCGCCGTGGAGGATAAAGCAAACATCCCAAGCGAACGCTGCAGACTGAATACACTTTCCCCTTTTGGACTGGTCTATGTCACTCATCATGCATCAGAAAAGAGATAGCGAGCTGTATTGTTTCCAGTGCAGTGTGGCACATGTCTACGATCATGCAATACCCTCCCGCGACGGTCATCGGATGCTGAGAATATTCGCATTCGTGCTCGACCGCGCGCCCTCCTTCCGCTCCTTTGTCTTCTTCTCCTTGGGCACTTCCCACACCCTCCAGAACTTGAGATTCTCATCCCCCGCGCCCGTGCACACCACATCCCCCGTCGGCCCAATGCAACTCCAGAGCACCCGCGAGTCGTGCGCATCCCGAATCTCAATCACACGCTCCATCGAAGGGTAGCTATGGATCATCACCGCATTCGTCGGGTACCCGTGCGTCGTCAGGAATTCCTTCCTGTGCGGCGACCACTGGATCGACGTAATCTGCGACGGCGTAGCCAGCGAATGCAGCCGTGCTCCCGTCGTTGTGTTCCATACATGCACCGTCGCATCCGACGTCCCCCCGCCGGACGCAAGCAGCGATGGCTGCCATGGGCACCACGCAACGGCCTGTAGGACAGATCTACTTTAGCATCATCCTGTACTCTTCTTTGAATGCCCGCTCTCTTTCTCACCTTCACGGCGGCTGTGTGATTCCGTTTCGTCCATCGCGCTTGTCCTCGGCTGCCCGGTGCAACGTCTCCCACACGGCCGTCCCAAACGTTGACGACATTGTCATTTCCGCCACTGGCTAGCAACTCCCCGTCGCTCCGCCACTTCAGCCCACACACCTCTCCTTGGTGACCAGTCAACTCGCCCACTTTGTGTCTTGCAACCCGCACGTCATGGTGCCAGATGCTTCCGTCTCCGCAGCCCGAGCTGAGAATGTGCTTGTTCCACGACAGGCAGGCAACTTGACTCGAGTGCCCCACCATCGTCCGAAGCTTCGTTTGTGTTTCCACGTCCCACAGCTCGACCTCTCCAGATCCGATGCCGACTCCGAGGTACTGTCCATCATTGGAGAAATCGACTGAAGAGACATATGAACCTTCCGGCGCCTCGCCGAGATGAACGACTTCTCCGCTGTCTGCTTTCCACACGTACGTATTCTCGCCGAGGGCAACTGCGAGCGTATTCAAGCTACTCCAGCACAACAGGTTGAGATAGAAATCGTCCAAGATGCCCGGTGCATCCAGAACACGCTCCGGTTGCGTCGAGATCCTTCTCGACTTGTTCGTCGTCGAGGACGTAGACGTGGGGAGAGCACCGGGGCGCGCGTAGAGCGGTCGAACGAGCTCACGTTGTTGGCCCAAGAGTGATTCGGACGTCGACGCGGGAGGCGGCTCGTGGTATGCCAAGACACGACGATTGAGAGGCACGCCAGTTGCTGCTGCCAGACGAGCTGTATGTCCTGGTGAGGCCGATTCCGAGTTGAGTGTCATAGAATCCAAAGCAGCGGCTACATCATCCGCGGTATCTCGTGTAGTAATGAATCTATCTCGGGTATCCCTCTGTTCGAGGATGTCAATATCAATAATAGCGTTTGAAAAGGGCGCACGTACTGCAGGCTGGGACTTGGATCTTCTGGATTCTCTGGTGTCGCCCTTGGAATTAGCCGGCGGGACATAGTCTCTCGTGACGACGTCCAGTCTGCTCTCTACGCCGCCTTTCCTAATCAAGCCACCACTGGCTTGCCTCTGCAAGGTCTCGGTAACGAAGCCACCCCCACTGGAGCCAGCGACCGAACCCGCCACTCGCTTGATGGGGCTAACAGACCGCTTCACCGGCGAAGAGGGCTGGCTGGCCAGGAATGGGTTGGTCAGGTCTGCGGCCGACTTTTTGTGGTAAAGCGACTTGGTCGGGGAGGGATCAAAGCTAATGCAGTTGATCCCTGTCACTAAGGAGGGTGTTAGTGGTGTTTTGGTTTCAGACCGCGAACGGTGATGATGTCGCGAGGGTGTCTTGGGTTGGTATGCCATTGCGTTAGAAAATTAGGGATGAAAGGAAACGAAATCTGAAGTTACGAGGAGAAGGGAGGGTAACACAAAGAAAGCAAGAAAACACGACAAAGGCGCGTGTTGTGGTCTCCTTAAATCGAACCACCTTGCACGTGATCGCGGCTAGAAACGCGATCGATCTTACACTAAGTCTGTCCATCGAGCAGGATCTAGAGCCTCAAAGCGGTCGTTCTCTAGTAACGATGAAGGTGCGGATGGTAAAATATGCTACATAGTTATCACAGCGCTGGAACTCGACATCCTTCATAACTTCGCGCCAGCCACTGGCACTTCCCCCAAGATCTTCCGTAGCCCTTCCCTCAGAAAATCATTCATAGCAGAGCTTCTTCTGCTCTTGCTATCCACGAATACATGAGTGTAACCCCCGACAGCACTTGGAATATCCTTCCCTTCCTCAAATACCCCAACTTCATAAGTCACTGAGCTCCTTCCCAGCGACTTGACTCTCAACCCCAACTGAAGCACTGCAGGGAAAGACAAGGGGCTGAAGAACTGACAATGAGATGATACGACCAAGCCTATCAGAGGCGAATCAGGAGGCGTCAGACCGCATTCCGTAATAAGATAGGTGTTGATGACCGAGTCGAATAGATGGTAGTAGATGGAGTTGTTCAAGTGGGCGTACTGATCGTTGTCGCTCCTTCAGACAGTGTCATCAGAGAGGACGGGGTGGGAGGAAACATGCTAACCAGCGAGTCCGGTATTTGAGAAAATAGAAATAGTCTGAACGGCGGCGCACTCTGAGGTCAGCGTCGGACATAGTACTGATGCGGCGTACGACTATAGTGAAGTGCAAGGAACTTGAATGAAGTGCACTGCGACGTTTATTTTATTCAACGATGACTGCGACGGTTTGACATTGACAAGGCGGGTCCCGGTGTTGCCGGACGGCCCGTCGGATATTGATCGCGAAGCAGTCGCGCCACGATTTGGTTTGGTCGAGCAACGAAACGATTGCCTTGTGTTCTTGTGTTACTGTACCCCAGTAGGTGGATATTCTGAACAGTGTATATTCTGCTTTCAGTCCCATATAGACAACCATGCACACCGAACAAAGCTACCGCTAGAACTGACGTCGTGAGGTCTGCGGAGGAGACTACATCAGGGGTATACACTGACCGCCTTCTCTCCAGATCTCGTTCCTAGGAGGGCGCAGTACGCAGTTCTCTGTCGTGAAATCACTTACGTGACCGGCCCCCTTCTGGGCCGAATACTCCCCGTTATATATCTTCCTGCCTGCTCCCCCACATCTGCACAACCAACTAAGTACACCATGCGCACCGCTCTCTGGTATTCACTTTCCGCTGCTCTTGCCTTCTTGCTGTGGAAAGCACTTTCGTTGCTCATCCGTCCGTTCTTCTCCCCTTTGCGGTCTCTTCGTGGCCCTCCCTCCCCGAACTTGATATTTGGCCAGCTTCTTCTCTCCACGGACGCAGGACCAGGAACTAGGGCCCTTCAGGAGGGCTGGACAGACAAGTATGGGTCCACTTTCATGTTCACCGCTCTCATGAACGTACGTTACATGGCGCATATACCGCCTCGCCTATCCACAGAACACCTTAACGCTTTCCTAGTCAAATCGCTTGTTCACCGTTGATACCCGCGCTATCAACCATATCCTCACCCACTCGAACGAGTTCCGCAAGCCTTCGACAGCCCGATTCGCATTGAGCAGGCTACTTGGGGACGGTGTGCTGGTGACCGAAGGTGAAAAGCATCGACAGCAGGTAAGCACGATGCTAGCTCCTCCATTTCACTTCGCTTACCCGTTTATTCTGATCTTTGCAGAGACGTGTGCTAGTAAGTCTTCTTGCATCATTGCTAGGAGCACATCACCAATGTTTAGCCAGAACCCTGCCTTCGGTCCCTCTCAAATCAGAGAGCTGACTTCGGTCTTCAATGATAAATCCATCCATGTGCGAGGTTTTCACTCAGCATCCTTGTCGCCTTTTCTGACTCGTCGTAGCTTCGTGATATCTGGTCGCACGAAATCGCAAACGCTGGAGGCCAGAAACGTATAGACGTTCTCTCTTGGCTTAGCCGTGCTACGCTAGACATCATCGGACTAGCTGGATTCAACTATGAGTTCAATGCGCTAAACGAGACGGGGGAGCCCAATGAACTCAATCAGGCCTTCAAGACGATATTCTTCATGAGTCGATCTGAGCGGATTTTCTCGCTCTTCCAAGGCATGTTTCCCGTGTTGTCATACATTGTAAGTGGCTTGTTCTACCTGCACGCTGAATGACCAAGATCTGATGGTGAGCAATAGCCTACGGAGCGCGGTAAGAGAATGGCCCATGCTAAAGACGTCATGAGACGGATTGGCATGGGACTAATCGCTGAGAAGAAAGCGGCTTTGCTCGCTCAGAAGGGTGACGTTACAAAAAGGGACATCAAAGACAGGGATCTGTTGACTTTGCTGATAAAGGCGAATATGGCTGTTGATATTCCCGAGGATCAACGGATGAGTGACGAGGAGGTGTTGGCTCGTGAGTAGACATGATGTTTCTGTATGAGCTCGCATTCGACCTGAACTCTCTCCCTTATTGCCCAGAGGTCCCAACGTTTGTCATCCCATCTCTGTATCACGACCACGTCCGGGTAGCTAACGTTTACATAGGTTCCTCATTGCTGGTCACGAAACAACAAGTACTGCCGTGGCTTGGTGTCTTCTTTCGCTGTGCAATGCGCCTCGCGTTCAAAAGAAACTCCGGGAAGAACTCCTTAGCATCCAAACAGATACACCTAGCATGGACGAACTCATGGCTCTTCCTTACCTTGACATGGTAGTCCGGGAGAATTTGCGTTACAACCCTCCTGTGCCAACAACAATCCGAGAGGCTATAGAGGATAGCGTCATTCCAGTTGGTACACCATACACAGATAAGTATGGACAAGTCAGGGACGAGATCCGGTGCGTTGTGTCGACACAACTGTAACAAGGGTGATCGTTAAGCAAACCACACAGGGTTGCGAAAGGCGATGCGGTCTTCGTGCCAATTCTTGCTTTGAACCAATCGAAAGATCTTTGGGGAGAAGATGCCGCAGAGTTCAAGTAAGGAAAAACGTTTCTGTCTCCCGAGACCTCTGCTAACAAATCCATTAGACCTGAGCGATGGGAAAACCCGCCTCAGGGGATTGAAACGATCCCTGGTGTGTGGGGTCATTTGCTCAGTTTCTTGGGTGGTCCTCGGGCTTGCATAGGATATCGATTTTCTCTTGTTGAGTATGGGGCTCTTTCCTTTGCAATCGTACCTGCTGTTCTGCTAACGGGGAAAAAATCGATTTCTAGGATGAAAGCTCTCTTATTTGCATTGTTGCGATCATTCGAGTTCGAACTAGCCGTCAAGCCGGAAGATATTGGGAAGAAGTATGGAATAGTCACTCGCCCGTTCGTCCAATCCGAACCGGAGGCTGGCAATCAGCTTCCATTGATTGTGAAATTATACAAGCCTACATAGCGTTCTGGTCGAATGACAGTTATACCCCTTATGACTACATTTTGTATGGCATCCCTATGATCGTCGTATATCCACTCGATGAACAGGCTCAAAACTCAAGCTTTCGAACAACAGAGATCGAGATGCGATCGAACGCTTGCTCCAATCAATCCAGGTGGACTCACGCTACGTGCCCATTCAAGAGCCCACAGCTTGACCCTGGCTTGACCCTGCCCCTGAGTCCTGATCGAGTGCCTGCCATGCATCAGGATTCAGCGAGTCTTACATGGCCAGCTGGCTGTGTATGTGATCAAATTCAGGCATGTACTTACGACGCGTACTGCCAGTATGTACGCGTCACCCCGCCGTCCCGTGAACGCGTCTACCTCGAGTATTAACATTCGCGCATAATGCGGGTAGAATGACCGTCATTGGCAGGGCGAGTCTGGGGCGAGTGTCCTAACATTCACCCGGCGGGAAACCCGTAATCAGTCATTCCAGCTGATGCCAACGGCCCACTGGGCCCAAAGTCTATATATATATATATATGTATGCAAATACCCAGTTTCATTTCACATTTCACAGACAGGTACACGATTCATAGCCTACCTCTGTGCTATAGCGACTGACTTGGATAACCCTCTCCACCAGCTCTCGAGAATGGGTGTCGTTCTTGGGGCTTTGGCCGTAGCAGCACTCGCTCTGGTAGCATGGAAGCTCATTCCGCTCCTCGTCGCCCCTTACCTCTCCCCTTTGCGGAAGCTCCCTGGACCTCCTAACCCCAGCTGGCTCTATGGCCAAATGAAATTGATCATGGCTGCAGAGAATTCGACTTTACATGAGGAATGGATCGAGAAGTACGGTCATAGTATCACATATACAGGGCTATTTAATGTAAGTGGCTTATATGCAAAGTACTAGTACGGTTGGCTCAGGATAGAAATATCCGAACGGCATAGATAAATCGCCTCCTCACTGTGGACACTCGAGCTTTGAACCATATCCTAACCCACTCCTTCGATTTCCAAAAACCCCAAGAAACTCGCAACATTTTGGCAAGAATATTGGGCGGAGGTCAGTCCGTTAGCGGCAGGGGTATACCTTGTGATTCACACCGTAGCCTTTCACAGGTCTTCTCGTTGCCGAAGGTGAGTATCAATGCAGATTGGCTGGGAAGGCAGCGATGTACAATTGTTTCACCACAGGAGAACAGCATAGGCAACAGGTAAGTTCCCGATCCTGTGCCCACGCTGTTTCCCCTAATCATATTGAATCCGCTCATTTAGCGACGTGTTATGGTGAGTGGTTTTGGCTTGCACGACAATTGCAGTTCCAGTTTCTGAGTACTGCACTACAGAATCCTGCATTTGGTCCTGCGCAGATCCGAGAACTTACACCAGTTTTTAGTCAGAAAGCTACGCAGGTGATTAGTCCTCTCTCGTGCTGCTGTGCTCACTGCTGAACGTTTCCGGAGCTTCGTGACATTTGGATGGAGCAAGTCGCCGATGGCCCCAAGCGTATCGATGCCTTGCAATGGCTGAGTCGCACCACGTTGGACATCATTGGCCTTGCAGGTTTCAACTATGAGTTCAACACATTGAGAGAAGATGCAAAGCCAGATGAACTCAGCGAGGCGTTCAGGGTCGTCCTGCAGCCGGAAGATCGTATACAAATATTGGCCATTGTCATCAGTATGATTCCTGGTTTGCGATACATTTTCGTGAGTTGTCAATTGGGCTCCACATCCTTTCTCGGTAGTTCATCTTCCTTCTCAGCGGAATAAACGCTTGAGAGATATGGATAACGCACAAAAAGTGATGAGACGAGTGGGTCTAGACATGATCGCAAGAAAGAAGGCGTCGATATTTGAGCGAAAACAGGACATTACGAAAAGTGACCTGACAGAACGAGATCTACTTACCCTGTTGGTCAAGGCAAATATGGCTATGGATATTCCGGAAAGTCAGAGGTTGAGTGACGAAGACGTTCTAGCCCGTGAGTGCTTTGGCATGATTGATCTTCCTCCGCTCTAACCCGGAGCTTGCGTCTGCAGAGATACCTACGTAGGTATATTACCCACCTTTTGAACATTGAACATTGAACATTGACAATTTTGCAGTTTCCTCTTCGCTGGGCACGAGACTACCAGTACATCCGTGACTTGGTGTCTGTTCGCACTCACACAAGAGCCCGATGTTCAGCGAAAGCTGCGAGAGGAGCTCCTCAGTGTTCCAACCGGAACTCCTACAATGGATGAGCTGATGGCTCTCCCGTACCTAGATATGGTCGTTAAAGAAACACTTCGCGTGCATGCACCTGTCCCTACGACCATAAGACAAGCGGTCAACGATGCGGTCATACCTGTCAACGAGCCGTATACGGATATTGGTGGCCAAGTTCGAGATGAGATCCGGTGGGTGCGATTTTGAACAGATTATGCGTTCATATTAACTGTTGCTTAGAATTGGGAAGGGGGACATGATCTTCATCCCTATTTTGTTGATGAATCGCCTGAAGAAGTTATGGGGCGAAGACTCGCATAAGTTCAGGTATGCATATTCCAATCCTCCTGCTGTGCCACTGCTCACTCCCTCGCGCCGCTAACCCTGCCGCCTATTTGCATTAGACCTGAACGATGGGAGCACCCTGCAATAGACATCGCAGAGATTCCGGGGGTATGGGGACACTTGATGACGTTCCTGGGTGGTCCTCGCGCATGTATTGGATACAGGTTCTCTCTCGTAGAGTAAGTACCATTCCCTCTTTCGCGGCGGCTTCCGAGTTTCACCATACTCTGACAGAATGAAGGCTATCCTCTTCGCTCTTGTGCGATCCTTTGAGTTTGAGCTTGCTGTTCCGCCCGAGTCCTTAGCCAAAAAGAGCGGGGCCGTTCAGCGACCATTAATCACAAGTGAGCCGGAGAAAGGAAACCAGATGCCTCTCATCGTCAAGGTATACAAGCCGGACGAAGCCTGAGTATTGCAGGAACGCGCCGTGAAGTGTAGTTTTATACCGCCAAGTGTATGTATGCCTGGATCAACGCTGTAGCCTGTAATATAAGTACGAGTGCTCTGCTGTGGTATTATTATTGATTTCTAGCCGTGCCTGGAGGTGTGAGCGTTATCATATGACATACGTCATAGGTCTGCAGTTGGGAGTTGCTGCTGGAAGCGTGGAAGCGTGGAGGCCGACTCTCCACCACGGCTAGTACTACGCAGCGTCGTACAGGCACATATATATAAGCCTCGAGAGCTCCCCTGGCATCCTCCCACAGACCTCCAATCACTTCACGACGACGACGATGCCTTCCACGACCACAGACACCATCTCATACCCACCTGTAGCTCATACCACGGGCGACCGCAAGGCGCCTATAATCTCCTCGCAGCCAAAATCAGCACCCAGTATGGTCCCGCAGCGAAGCGCAGGCGAGGAAGGCAAGGCTGAACGCCTCAGAGGAGGTTGCATCCCCTGCCCAGTGAGTTCAATGTTAGAACATGTGGGGATTTCACCCCAGTTGACATCTCGCATAGGACGGCAGCATTTGCTATATCATCCCGATACCATGTCTCTGTTGCTGAGAACTTCGGAAGATCAGGGAGTGGAAGTCGCGGTATAGAAGCATATTGGATCCATATAGTTGTAATGAGCTATATATATACCTTGCTTGACCCGTACACAACCCTGAGGGTCACATGCGACCAGTATTGCTCTGAGCAAAGAATGCTTGCATTCGTGTCATAGGAAGACATGCCTTGGAGTAGATCGGGAGAGACGCAGGTGGGCAGTACAGGAATACATGGCGAGGAAACAAAGCATATCGAGTTACGGATTGATTACGAACGGCCTGCGCCAGGAACGTTCCGTCGTGGTCCCCGAGGGCGCTCAATCTGTGCCGTAGCAGGTGCAACGACTTGCACGGGAACGGACTCAAAGTTGAGGGCATTGAGCAGTTCCTGTAGAAAAATCAAAGTGAGCGGTTCGGAACCCTGTGCATGGACCCGTGAGACGTACCTTGGTGTCAGGATCAACCTCCAAACCGTTGACACTGGTGTCAAGGGCAGAGACCTCGGGCACGTAGTTGTCCTTCCTTTCACGCTCCTCCTCCTGGAGCTTGAAGGAGATGCCACGAACAGGTCCCTTCTGGATACGCTTCATCAAATGGGTCGTGAAGCCTGCGATCTTGTTACGCAGACGTTTTGAGGGAACGGTCGCAACTTCATCAATGACACGCTTGTTGGTGTGGAAGTCAAGCGTGAGGCGGGGGTAGCTATTTGACATCATTAGCTTCTGCCCTGCAATCATCGTCTCCTTCCTCCTTTCCACGACCCACCCTAATCGCAAGACAACACTTACTATTTTTCAATGAGAACACGAGAGGCCCTCTTGGTGGTTTTGGTACGAACGCGACCCTACAAACAACCGGCATAGATTTAGCCTCTAGAAATCAGGCATCAATGTCGAGCAACTTGCCATGATGTCTTAGAGTGTCGGAGACGACGGCGGCGGCGAGGAGGGCTTGTGCTTGAGGATGACCTGCTTGTCGGGAGAGGACGCAACTCGGCACGTGCCGGGTGGCTGAGCGGTACTATGCAGCACCTCGGCAGCCTCCGGCAAAGCCCGACAGTCGCAACTGCTCTGGTTTGGTTCCTTCAACGCCGTTTCCGACATTCCTCAAGACCCCTTCGACGTCGCCGCCCCCGTTCAAGGCAAAAGGTGAATAATGCACTCTGTCTCTTACTATGTGCCCACGGAAGAAGGCGCTTGACGAAGTCTCATCTGTTGGCCGGAAAGTCACTCGGCTCTCAGCTCGTCTTGACTCGCGCTTTCCGTAGCACGACACTCGGACGAGCTCTAGGTACTCATACCATGTTCTTCCTCCATTCCTAGTTTCTCGGAGCGTCCTCTATCCATCTACTTGACACCATGGTTCGCGTCTCTGTTCTGGTGAGATCTCTTCTATTCTCCCTCAAGGCTTCGTAAATCTTACTATGGTATGCAGAACGATTGCCTCGTAAGCGCATAATCAGACTCCTCTCAATCAATTGCTGAGCCGTGTGTTAGAACAACATTGTCAATGCCGAGCGCAGGGGCAAGCGTCAGGTGCTCATCCGTCCTTCCTCGAAGGTCATCGTCAAATTCTTGTCCGTCATGCAGAGGCACGGTGAGTGCATCTCTTTGATCAGTGACAAAACCTTCCCCCGTTTCCTTCGCCCTTCGGAGTTATAACTACCAGCGATGCGACTATGCCTCAACGTGCCGTTGGCTTTAAGGCTCCGAGAAATTGATCTTGATCTCTCGAAACCATTCACAACACATTTCCTCTCTTTGCCACGGAATTGGGTTCACTGCAGAGATCACACTTTTTCGCGAGTAGCATTGCTTACAAGATAAGACACTGACGGCACCTCTGCTAGGCTATATTGGTGAATTCGAAATCGTTGATGATCACCGATCGAACAAGATTGTCGTCCAGCTGAACGGTCGTCTCAACAAGACTGGTGTCATCTCTCCTCGCTACAACGTGCAGGTTTCTCAGATTGAGAACTGGGTCAACTTGTTGCTCCCTGCTCGTGGCTTCGGTATTATTATCCTCGTAAGCACAATCTGTTCCTGTGGATATGTACGAAAACTCACTGTCATCTTGTAGACCACCTCATCAGGTATATTGGATCACGAGGAGGCCCGTCGTAAGAACGTTGGTGGCAAGCTCCTTGGATATGTGTACTAGACGTCGTGTATATCATTGCATTTTCTACGCTATGCGCCTGTAGGGCATTCAAAATGATTATGGCATGTCCATGCTGCTCATGACTTTGACATCATACCTGGTACGAGGCCTGAGGACCTTTGTGCGTCGCACGTGACTTTGCGCATGTCTGCCGGAAACGGGAAGAAGCGGCCAACACTCACGTCGGCGGCGCTGCTGGCTCCTGCTCTTGCCTTTTATCCACCTCCTCCAACTTGTACATGCCAACGCGTTGCCCATCCTAGACACGACTTACGACACACTCTGATGACTCTCCCTGCTAATGATGCGCTTACCCTAGGCCTGACCGGCAACCACAATTCGCCCCGCTCAAACTACCCCCGGGTCTCTCTTCGATCCACCTCCCCAAAGATTCCGTTTGTTTCTTCTCCGAAGGCCCCCGCACAGCACTCGCCTGGGTCTACCCGCAGAATGCGCCGGTCCTCGCGCCAGTCCATGTCCGGCATCGTTGGTATACCAGAGCTGTCCGACTCGCATGCGGACCACCTCGCGAACGGAAATGGTCACGCGACGTTAGTCCCTTCGTCAAAGAAAGACGACCCTAGGTCAAGCAAGTCCAGAGTGACCGTTGTCCCTCCCCCAACTGCACCCATAGATTGGGAGATACCTCGCAAGATCTTACATTCTTCCATTGGTACATGGTGCTTGAATCTCAACTCTCTTAGTAGTACTGACGCAGGCGATCTACCTTAGGGTTCATTACACTCTACCTCTATGTTAGGCACCATTCGCCACGTCAGATAGTCACTGTCCTCAGTGCCGCCCTTGCAGTCATTGTCCCCGCCGATGTCCTCCGCCTGAACTCACCCGGATTTGCACGTGTATATGAACGGTGTTTGGGCTTCCTCATGCGCGAAAGTGAAAAGGTGCATCTACCTCAGCTTAGTTACACCCCATTTGCTAATGCTGTCCCAAGAAAACAACCAATGGCGTTATATGGTATATACTGGGTGTAATATTTGTGCTGTCTGTATACCCTACCGACCTGGCAGTTCTTTCCATCCTCATGTGAGTCTCTCAAGTGTCTCCCTCCGTTATGCGGGAAGCCCATATCGTCATCAGTCTTTCGTGGGTCGACACGGCGGCCTCCACTATTGGTCGTTTGTGGGGTTCTATGACCCCCCGGCTCCCATCCCGGTTCCTAGGCCTCCCCCTTGCGCCGCGGAAATCTCTCGCTGGTTTTATCGCTGGTTCCATTACTGGTGCAGCCGTCATTGCCAACTTCTGGGGCTGGGCAGCACCTATGGGTGAAGTTGCACCGACGTGGACTTTGGCCAACGGCCCTCTGCCTATGACGCGAGAGGCGCCCAGGTTGTTGCGTGGATGGACGGGTGTTGGATTGATCAGTGTTGTAGGTGGAATATTATCCGGCGTTGCGGAGGCATTAGGTGCGTTTGTTGCTCTCGCTCAGAGTAACAAACTGACCCCTGGATCACAGATTTGGGCTCCTTAGATGACAATCTGACACTACCTATTATATCCGGTGGTTGCATTTGGGGATTCTTGAAGCTTCTTGTATTTTTCTCTTCCTAATGTTGTATGATTCTCGTACTAATTAGAGTAGTTCGGAGTGGACTAGCGTGGGCTGCTCAGTGTCCTTTTATTCATTCCCTGTGAACATTTATCACACGTTCTAGACGACTGAGCCTTCAGCGCTTCAGCCTTCAGCGATCTTGCTCGAGTACGTTGTTGTAGTCTGCTGTCTATGCGGGCAGTCGGATGACTTAGGCGTATCAACCTCGACGAACTTCAAGCTTCGACTCAAATCGTAGCACACAGCTGGTGTTTCTCCTCGTACGTAAACAAGGATACACAAGCCGCATTCGGCAGCGGCAGTCATCTACATTCAATCCTTCCGTTACCTGCATCATCCCTCTCATCCCGCGCAGAGTCAGAGAACAAAATCTCTCATTCACGCTACCCTCGGATCTGTGTGCACCTCAATCATGAGTGCGCGTCAGCCATTTGTGCCGCACCGCAGCGGTCGACCTGCTGTTCAGAATGCTGTCGTAGACGAGATTCCCACTGCCGACAATCAGTTTCGTCCAAATGGATTGCTAGGAGAACCAGAGAAAACCGCGGAGAAGACTGCCACTGCCACTCGAACACAGCCTGGGAATGAAGTCCTCGGCGAACCGCTCAATATATCTGGTCTCATGAAGAAACCAAGCGGGCGTTCCAATGGGAGACCCTCGAGGAAATCTAGCATCGACAACACTGGCAAGTCCACGGGCAATCGTCCTGCGATGAAAGGCCCATTTGCCAATGCCCAGGCCATGCGTGCAGCTCAAATGGCCGATGGTAGACCAGGTTCTCCTTTCGCTGTTGGTACGCCCCCGTTTCTCGGTGCGGGGGCCGATGTGAGGGCTGCAAAGCTGCAGCAAGTACACTCTACCGACGATTTCAGCTCCAACCAAGCGCATATACCCACCAACAGAGCCAGTCCTACTGATGCCCCTACTAGTGGTAACATCCAAACGTACGCGCCCAAACCATCTGGCCGTCGACAGGCGTACGCTCGTTCCTCTCTGGATAGCATCGAAGAAGGCAGTGAAGATGGACGTAACGCGCATGAAGGAGAAACAGGCGACGCTCAGGCCCCTCCTCACGACGTATATGAAGCACTGCATGGCGGCGCCGAAGCCGAAGACTCACAGAACCATTCCACGAGTTCAGTCGACAGGCTATATGCGCTCAATATGGGACAGAAGAGGACCCATCACAGTGAGGAAGATGATGTTGAGTATAGCTCTGCGACCAAAAGATACAAGGCAGATCTTGAAGATAACCTGGTAAGCTTCCATCACTGCAATGTCGACCGTCAATTGAGATTACATTCCAGCTGCAATATCCTGAGTATAGCAGGTATCCAACCCCGATGCCTCCTATTCAACAGCATTATCCCCAGTCGACACGTCCTACTATCGTGGAAGAACATGTCTTGCACCGCCTTCTGGGAAAAGATCTGGATGCGTGCACTGAAAAGCATTCTGCAAGATACTTGGAAGCGAAGAAGAAGCGGTCGGAATGTGACATAGACGAGTGGAAAGCTGGGGCTGATGGTGCGTTCCATCGCGGCCGTAAAAGCAGATGACTGACCTCAATGCAGAACTTGCGAACAAATTCAGCAAACTCATTGATCATGTACGTCTCCTCTGGGAACTTGCTGTCTATGTTCACTAGAACTAATAATCCCGCAGGTAAAGGACCACATGATGTACGCTTATCGATACTCTATGAGCGCGAGAACAGCGTACTGATAATATCACAGAACAAAACTCACCCTCTACGCGTCCCTGCAAGCCACAGTTGCAGCTCACCGCGAGATCCTCACGGAACGTGAACAGAGTCTCAAAGAAGCTCGGGAGGGTCTGGTGAGAGGTGGTGTGAATGTGGTCAGTAGTCTTGGAGCATCCGTCGCATGATACTCTATGGGCTGATATGCACCCCCCAGAAACTTGCCCTGTTTTGTACTTGTAATGTCTGGTATGTTCGCACAGTTTGCGCAGTCAATGCCGGGCAGCTTTTACATATTTCCACGAAATTGTATTATACTACACTACCGGACACTCATCAATTAGTACGCGTGATAATTGACAAGACGAGCTCAGGGATGCAGAAAATAGGTCATGATGGACTACAGCTCAATCTCTCGTACACCATCCTTATCAACCACTTTGACTTTGTACTTGCCAAGGGATACTACCAGACGTTTCGCGACCTCGTCAATGCATCTGCGAAGGGTGGCGAGACCTTCCTCGAGAGAAGCTTCAGCGTCATGGTATCTGCGATACCCTGATAAGTTGGGTAACGAGCATGAGGAAACAGTGCGTACCTGTCCAACAAACTCAGAGCAAAGTAGCTTCCATAACCGTGGGCTGCGAATGGCATACTCGCAAGGGTGCCTAGATAATCAACCCAGTACAAATGGGGGGTATGGGTGCTTGTATCATAGCCTCCCAGAAGTAGATTGACAGCATATGGTTTGCGTGACCTGAGCGAGTCTGCTAGGGACCGACGAATCCACGAGGCTGCTGAAGGAGGGCGCAGAGGGTATGTGTTACGGATTTGGTAGAGATGGATGTTGCGCTCGATGTATTCCGCAAACTGGACAGTATCCCCTGTAGACGTGCAATGTTAAATTGAAATGTCTGCGAGAATGTAGTTAAGAACTTGCCTGGCTCTCCGGAGAATACCATGAGGAGGTGTGGGCTCAGAGTCTTGATCTTGTCTTCGTCATGCTTCACCTTGATTATAGAATGCGCGGCTATTGTGTCCGCTGCGAGGATAACGTAGCCCTTTCCAGTAAGAGCAAATGGGACATCCATGACTGCAGGCCGTATAGAGAGGTTAGTGGGTGTGGATGAAGGGGCTTGCTACTTCGTTGGATGAACCAAGCGCCACTATTCGCTAACATCCCATTCTGTTTCCAAGCACGGAAATGATGCCCGCCTCGCACACTCTCCCAACATGTCCCCGCAATCGGGAAGTAAGCCTGACGGGCGAGGTAATGTTCCTGTTTGCGACCTAACCCATCTCCCAGGTTGGCTTCGTGCAAATGTCCGTAATGCAGACCGAGACATTCGTCTAAGAACCCAATAGACCTGCAAGAATATATTAGTGATGAACATACGTAGTAGGATGATTGTGGGCAGCATGTTGGGTACGTACTTTGAGTAGAGGTGGAAGCCGTGTTCGGATAGGATGAAAGGATCGGATTCGGACGAGATGATGACATTCAGAGGCTCTCCGAGCCGTTTGGTCGTAGAGGGGCCATGCTGTACCTAGAAACGAACGAGTTGTCAATTGAGAGGCGGAAGCTTCAGTGGGAGTATATGTTGGTTTACCTTTACAACGACGACGGCCTTGTTGTCTACGATTGCTACCCCACGTCCAAACCAGGCGTTGCGTTCGTGGAGAGGAGATCGTACGAAGAAATGATACAGGCGGCGGCGAAAGCGGAGGTGGAGACAAATAAAGAACAGAACGTCGGCTATTATAAATCGGCGTGCTTGAAGACGGACAGTTTGAGATGAGGGAATGAATAATCATCATCGGATGAAGCGATGGGATGGACGTACAATAGTGGCCCAAGGGTTAATCGAGTTTCGGTGATGCCGGTACTCTTTTGACATGCGCGCAGGACATCGGTCACCGCAGGTACTTGATATGTAGCATCCCATCTATTGGCCTGTCCTAGTGAGAGCTTGAAGGGGTGGGAGGAAGATCAGTGCAGGGACGACAAGGGCGGAAGCATAACGAATGGGCGCGGGAGAGGTAAGCAGGGGGTCGAGGAGCTCGTATGCATCATGTGGCATGACCGCGGCTGTGACGGGCTCAGGCGGGGACGAGGGTACGAGGGCGGACGGGTCAGAGGCGGGCTCAAAGGGATTGACATCCTGGTGAGTGGGCAGAGTGGCAGGCGACTTCTCGAGGGACTCTTGGATTACAGAAGGGGAAGGCAAAGACGGTACACGCCGTACCGGAGAGTCTTGAACCAGCCAGCTTTGCGCCTGTTTGTAATGCAGAGGAGTCGGGAGGGAAGGGGAGAAGTCTAAGGTTGATGAACGAAACTGTCAACTCACGAGGGATAAGTCCAAGTTTCCAACGCTACAACCTGGCCTCACCAAGCCTCGACTCCTCGTCCCTCGCACCCTCGCACTCACCACGAACCCGCCTGCGGTGTCGTCCGTGTGTGCGATCTGTGATACAATAGTGAACAGCCAGAATGAGTGAGTGAGTGAGCATTCGACCTACCGTAAGGAAACAATAGCAGCTGAAGGACGCGTAAGAAAAAGTGGAAGAGGAATGAAAGTAAGTGCAAAAGATAGTCTAAGGCGTGGCGGGGCCCTAAATGCCGTGGCATCGATGGGAGCCCTGACGCGGAATCGAACTAACGACTCCCGCCGCAATACACGCCGGGGCGTGCTCAACCGGGGTACCGTTAGACTATCTTCGTCCAGTATTCATACGTGAGTACGTGCTCCATATTACCTCGTTTGAGCGCTTGGCAGTACACGCGGCCTTCGCATGCACTCGTGAAGTTCATCTCTCGATCATTATGACTCTTCCTCTCGCTCGCGCTGTCTGAACACAACCTCGACTCAAACAAACGCTCCATTCTCAAAATGTCTCCTCAAAATACCACAACCTCTGCCATCCCACCTGTCTCCAAAGGAACCGCGGTGAGTATTGTTTCTATCGCTTCGTGAACGTTAACTGACAGCTATGTGAAACAGGTGGAGCGGCCTTCCACCCCAACGGCCGCGGATAAGGCTGACGGCTCTGTCACAGGCCGCCCTTCAGCACTTGCTGATGCCGCTCAAGCAGCCGCCTCCCAACCACTCGCCGCTGAACTGGTGGCTGCTACTCCAGTCGCCGCTCAAGCCGCTGCAACCCAAGCCACTGCCACTCCAGCCACTGCCACTCCAGTCACTGCCACTCAAGCCGCTTCCGCTGAAGGTGCCGCCACTCAAGCCGCTGCCACTCAAGCCGCTTCCGCTGAACTGGTGGCTGCTACTCCAGTCGCCGCTCAAGCCGCTGCAACCCAAGCCACTGCCACTCCAGCCACTGCCACTCAAGCCGCTTCCGCTGAAGGTGCCGCCACTCAAGCCGCTGTTACTGAAGCCATGGCCACTTCAGCCATTATAGGAAGTGCAATTCAAGTGGAAGATGTATGTTCTTACATGACCTGCTGTTCCATTGCACTAATATTCTTGATATCAGAGTTCTGCAGCTGATTCTCAAGGCCATGAGTCACCTGCTCCTATTCCAGTTCAGAACATCACTGAAGGGGTATGATTGTAATTATTGAACTTACACATCTTAGCTGACTAGTCTACAGATTCCTACCATGTCTGCTGAGCAGACTCCATCTCAACCATTTGAAGCTCAGACACAATTGCATATGGAGAAACGTATCGAACAGGTAGGTAACATTGTCTACTCATAATCTATAAGTGCATCTAACATAGACTCATAGACTAAGGATGAATCTACGGGCAGTCAAGTTGCTGCCACACAAATGAAGAAGAATTCTGCTACTGTGTGTGACTGTATCTAGATATATATATATATTACTTCTTAATCTGTTGTAACCAGGTTTTGAACAAGTCTTCTATTGACAAAACAACTGATGTTGACAACTCTGCTAGTCAGACTAACAAGGTATATCATACACATATTCATTGCATTCTCACTTACTTATGACTATGTTCAGAAAACCACAAACAGATCAGTTCCATCCGCGGGAGCTCGAAAATCAACTGCGGTTCCTCTAAGTAAGCAGGGTGGGCAGGGGAAAGCTATCAGTACAAGTCAAACAACAGGTCAACCTGTTGTTGCATCTACCAATCAAGAAAAGGGAAAGGGTCGAGCTATGCCTGCTGTATCACCATCTTTAACGGTCCCACCTACTAATCGTGAGAAGGGCAAGGGTCGAGCTATTCCAGCTGTATCTGCACTGGGAGATATGGGTCCACCTCCAGTACCTTCACGTGTTGGTCCAATACGTACTCAAAGATCTCAAGAAAAAGAGCTTGCTGCAGAGGAGCTCAACGAGTGGCGACAGATTGCAAATGAAGCTACGAAAGCACATCTTGAATTAGTGAGTATTTATATATACTGCAATGATATTTATTACTGATATATACAATAGCATCCATATCAACTATATCATCCATCTTCTAATATCTATGAAGATGTGAAAAAAGATGGGGAATCAGAGTTACCTGTTGATAATCAACAGAAAAAACAAGAGCAGAGGGTTAAGAATGCTGCAGAGAGAGCCCAGAGACGTAACGAGAAGCAACGTATGCTGCAAGAAGATCGTACAGGTATAACGAATGAAGAATGCCTCGTATTGCAAGTGCATCCTCAGCTTGCCGCAGAGAATCACTTCTGTGAAGCTCAGCATCTATGTCAGAAGGATTATCAAAAGAGTATGAAGCATATTGAATTAATTATAATTGAATACTAACTTCATCAATATAGATGGTCGTCGCATCAAAAAGGGACAAATCGTCGTTCGAAGATACTTGGCAGGCAGAGAGATTTCGGTAAGTATAACTTTAAGCTATCTATAGTATATACTAAATAGAGATTATAGCCAGGTCAATTGGAAGAGTTCTATGCCTATTACCATGAGGATTGCCTCTCTCTTGGACAATGCAAGAGATTCAGGACTCCTGATAGAAAAGAGCTTCAAGGTATCAGGTTTAGTCTTGGCTTGGGTCGTCGAATTGTCGAGCGAATTACTCGACACATCCTTCAAGCTCCAGAGCCAGATCCCAATGCTGAAAAGTCAGATTTTGAGATTGATCGTCTTCAAAGGCGCATACCCTCTCAGAATCATCGACGTCTTGTCAAGACAGTGAAGCGTAAACACTTCAATACCTTGAATTCTGATATAGGAATGCAATTGGCATTACTAACAGAGATGCAGGAGGTGGTACCTGATTGGAGTAAGTAGATTTCTATACAGATCAATGCTCATACTAATATTGTATTTCAGTGAGACAAGAGGGAGAGCAGCAGCAAGCAGGATCCAGTTCTTCAAAGCCTGTCATAGCAAATTGTAAGTTCTCTAGAAGATACTTGAAGATTTCCACCTAATAATTCTATAGATCTTCTTGAGGAAGATCACGAAGAAAAATATGATGATGCAACACGTGCACTGCATGAGATGCTGGATGACTTAGATGCACAGAAAGGTCAAGGTGCTAACAGCATAAATGAAGAAAAGCTGCAGGAGAAAGAATCAAAGTCTCAGCCCAAACAGCAAGAGACAACTGATATTCAAGACAAGGATGTCGTTATGCGTACAAGTAGTGATGAGGAAAGAGAGATGGTCATTGATCAGCCTAGTTCCTCAACTACTCAGGCTAGATTGCGTAGGCAGGAAATGCAGCAAGAGGCTGAGGCTGATGATTTTTTCTCCAATAATCGTATGTCTATATTTTGCTTCATTCACTATTATAATTATGACTAAAGCTATATGTAGTTCCTAAGAGACAAACACCCATATTTGAGGAAGATGATGTAGAATTGCCACCTATTCCTTGTATGTTACATTTGAAACTATATATTGATATATCATACTGATCACAATTCTATACAGCTACACAAGCCTTTGGTATATTCCCTTACTTATATATATACACTGTCAACTAACTTTACAACTTTTCTATAGATCGTACTTTAGGAAATACCATTACATCTAGACCAGTTACACCTACTCGGAGTCAAGCAAATACCCGTCAAAGCTCTGTCGTATCAACTCGGAATAGTGTAGGAAGTTCTCGTATTGAACGCAATATTATTATTCCTACACATGATCCTGGTTAGTTTGAATTCATTCACTCTTATAATATATACTCAAACTGTTCCAGATATGGGCAAGCTGTCGAGCATACAATTCTACAAGAAGTTTGGTCGTGGACCAGATGGTAAGAGTTTAACCTGATTTGAAGCTTTGTACTACAGCTTTGCTTTGTAGCAATCACTCCTCTGCCTACACCCAGAGCTAGTCGTGCACCAACTCCATTGCCTACTTCCATATCTAGACAAGGATTTGCATCTGTGCAGCATGACTCTCCTCAAGCATCTTCTAGCAGATTGCCTCCTATTGAGGTCCCTTCAGATAATGAAGATACATGTAAGTGATATCCATAATGTAATTTGAACTATTGACTAGAATTATCATAGCAGTGATTGAAGATATCAATGAGGCAGAACTTCCTCTTAGAGCTAAGAAGGAAATGAAGAAGAAAGCTTCTGAAGGAATGTCTATTGCTGATGCAATCAGTGCAAGTGGCAAAGGTATGAAATCAGCTTAGCATTCAGTCAATGAATTATTGAATGGATTATCTCCTTTAAATTTAGATGTATCTGGAAAGAAACAGCTAAGCCGTCCTTCTCTTATTTCCAAGAAGAGAAAGTAAGAATCTTCTAATTATTACTCTGACTATATACATTTTGCATTTGGAATATTGATCTACAATGATATTGTCTTGAACAATCTTGTACTTCTTGGTTTCATTGATTCATTTATGCTTCTCTTACTCTGACCTATGCATATGTCTATTCTTTTATGTCTCTGAAGTTGTAACAATTCTTTCCTACTATGCTTTCTTGTTCTGTATGCATATGCTGTATATTGTATGTCCATTGCCTTCTCTATGCTATTCCTGCTTTGCTATATGGGTGTCAAAACTTATAGATACAGTTTGTCTGGATTTCTGTAAATACCTGCTGTTGTGGCGAAATATTATCTCACACAGTTATTGAGAT